>WEDG01011849.1:0-64406 GCA_017591395.1 Schistocephalus solidus | reverse complement strand
AACTTGCCAATTGAAAAAGGTCGTTACCTAGTCTATCTGCATTCAAGCGAAAACTGCACATTTATCTTAACACTGATTCTATAAACCATTTATTTTCCTCATCTTTTTCCCAGAAGCTTTCCCCATGACTCGGAGGAAGGACCATCGGGAATTTAAGTGACCCTCTTGAAACCATATTTTTGCTACCTCAAGTCACACATGAACTATGATGTCTCCTTATATCACCAGTCCTCCAAACGATGACGTCATTCGGACGTACATATTCGGTAGTCCAAAGTCTAAAATGCTACCGTTTCTTTGGATACTAACCATCATCAGAATTCAATTCTGGATCCTAAGATGCTGAAGACTTAAGTTCATTGACGCATTTTCGTGAGATTTTGTTTCATTCGCCTAAGTGATCAAGAACTAATCACCTCGACGTTTCATTATCTCATTCTGAAATGCTACTACAGTATTACCCTACACTACCACCTGAACATTTTTTCCTAAGCATTTTTTTCTCCTACCATCTATTCAAAAATGAAGGCCTATTGAACTCTGCCTCCATTTTTATGGTAGGAGTTTTTTTCACTGCCTATTTTTTCTAGTTCATCATTAATTTTAAAACATCGCTAACTGTTGACATAGCAGGACAAGTTATGTATATGTACATTTTATCTGCACACATTGTCATAACTTTATTTCGTTACTAATGTTTGCTTAGACAGTGCCTTGCCGGTGCTAACCAAATATTAATTCTAAATTCTTATTCTTTATTGCTTTTGCTAGATTTGAAGGGCGAATAGGGGTGAAATAGCTTGAAACCGATCAATCTCGGAGACCAGAGATAAATTGGTCGAGAACGTCGTCCTGCTCGTATTGTGGTAATTTGGTGAAGGCTTGGCGTGCCAGCTGAACCGATTTGAGGGCGAACTTATCGGCAGAATGTTGCATCTGGTAGAGACTGTACAGCCGCTCTCCAGACACAGGGGAGGAACTCTGTTTCTCACATAAGGGGACCAGGATGTCCTTGGCATAATGGAAATGAGTAAGGAGTGAATTCCGGATTTCATTGACAATTTGCGAGTTGAATGCAGTGAAGCGTAACATGTACCTTGTGCGGTCGGCAGGGGAAATGTCGAAAAGAAAAAAGGATCAGTCGACTAGCCGGTCACGAATATTTTTCCAGCGTATTAGTTGTCGGGAGCAGGGAGAGGATCTGCACGGGAAGCACTGGGTTGATAGGATTTATGAAAGTGTTAAATAGGTGAGGCAAAAGTACTGGGTTAATAGGATCCAGCGCCCGATGCCACCATTTTAGCGTCCAGTCGTTTCGGGGATAAGAGCGGAACTGAATTAAATTGCCGTAGATACGAATCAGGTTTCTTCTCTACGAGAATGTCTCTTGATGTTCCGACTTCTAAAGGATTCATTATTCCGGTAAAGAACAAAACGAATAGGAGATCTATGGCGAGGATCAATATAATAACCGATATTTATACTAATTAGGTTAATATGACGGGTACAATATATATGAAAAAGAGGAATTACTGATACAATAATAGTTATGTAGAAATGTTAAGAGGAGATATTCTTTATGTGAATTTAGATATGATGAGTACAGTTGTGATTGAAACGTAACGATGGATTGCGAAGGAAAGCTGACTTATCGGATTAACGATGGTGGGTCCGGGTTTGAATCGCACGCTGGTTTTATACCCCATCTACAAAAGTTGGAAACGCCTCTGTTACAACAAAAGATAGTTCACGCTTTTGTCGGTTACAGATCTACACCAATACAAACTGACAACAGCTCATTGAACCAAAAGTGCAAAACCCCTCGAAGATCTCAGGTTATCCAGGATCATTGACATCTACAAATGGCTGAGTTGTTCCTGAATATTATTCTTTATTTTATTGTTTTTTAATGCGGTTTTGAACGAGTAGGCGCATTTATTGCCAATATTGTTCCTATTGCGGCGTAGTCTGAATTCCGTTTGAAATTTGGTCGTTCCAAAGCGTTTGATTTTTGGCTATTAATCAGTGCCCGAAGTCAAGACTCAGCGAAGTAAGTTGACACTGGATCACGTATTGTCCGTGTTTACCAGAAGCAGCCTAGAAGTGTTGACAGACATTGTGATCGTCAGGCACTCAACACTCGATATCGGGTTCTTAATAAATTAGCTAAGTTAACTTCCTTTGGATCCCTGCGTAACCCGCCTCCTACAGGCTTCAGAAAGCAGTCTCTCACCAGGAAAGGTGTCTAAATCAGAAAGGAACGGAGAACTACTGGCAAACTCGCTTCAACGTTTGCGGGGTTCTTTACTGTATATTAAAGTTCGATACAGAATCCTGTTCAGAAAACTGCTTCTTATTGTGCTCAGTAAACTATTCACTTGATAATTCAAGCTGCTCGTTAAAAAATATGCCTTCTCATAGAGATATGGCTGGTATTGGCAATGCAAATGTTCACGACCCAAGCACGCGAGAAAATTATTCACCGCCACGGCCAGGATTCGAAACACCAACCTCTCGATTAGCGACTGATGCTCTCGACCGCTCGGCCACGACCGGGCAGCCAGCAGAAAAAAATCGTACACACTCCAAATAATGATCTCCCCACCTTTGTACACCGTTTTCGATTTTATATGACTAAAACTTACCAGAAATACGCAAGTGACTTTCAAATGACCGAGAGGAAACACCAAGCAGCAATATCGAAGAAGCAGTGCACTACTGAACGCGACCGAAAGTAAGATAAACAGTGAAGGGCTGGTGCACTATAATGGATGCTGAGAACTCACAACCAGAGTTTTAATATTAGAAGGAGACCTCGATCTCCTCTCTGAAATACTAGCAGTACTCATCAAACATAAAACAGTACATTGTCGAAGCACGATGCAAAAACGCCGAAAAACATCAGCGAGCTGGACCATAATCATCGCAAGCAAAATGTAAAGATTGATAGACGCAATATTATGCGAAACAAAAAGAGAAAAACAAGGAAGCCATTAGAAAAAACCTCTGAGTCAGTTGAAATACACATGACCATAAAGAAAATAATCGCGGATGAAATTTTGTCTTGCATTTCCCCAGGTTCGCAAATCTGGTACCCACAGAATCCGTCAGTACAAAAGTAAATCATCGATTGACAGCGAGTATTGGCACACTCGAGACAAACGGAATTTGGCAGGGCCGATTGCCGCCAACTTACATTTCTGTATACCAACGCCCAAAGTCTGCTTTCGAAGCTCGACGAACTGAGAATTCAGGTAGCCATTCTGTCTCCCGATATTATAGCAATCACAGAAACATGGCTGTCACAGAACATCAGCGATTGCGAAGTAGCCTTATCCGGGTACCAGTTGTTCAGGAGAGACCGCACTCACCGCCAGGGTGGAGGAGTTGCGATGTATGTTAAAAGCAATTTCTCAGTGTGTGAAATGACAGAGAAGATTAACAATGGTATTGAGGCTATTTGGCTGAAAATAAAGACGCGGGGATCGCAGTCCTTTGAAGTCATGACTCTCTACAGACCACCGGGGACAGACACTGACGCTGATACTTGTTTGTTGGAGAACATAAAGGAGATTGGTAGTCGACCTGATGTTGTTCTAATGGGGGACTTTAATGCACCCAGCATTCGATGGAACGATCTGCTGGCGCAGTGCTCAAAGTTGTCCTTCGATCACCGTCTGCTTAAGTCAACACTTGAAGCTCTTCTCACACAACATGTAGTTTTTCCAACAAGAGCGCGTGGAGGACAACAGGCTAGTTGTTTAGATCTCGTCTTTTACTAAAGATCCTGACAGTATAAACGAGGTTCACAACCTACCTCCACTTGGTCGAAGTGATCATGCAGTACTTTCATGGGAGTATGGCTTATATTTGGTGCCACCTGCAATGAATGAAACCAGGCCCAATCTATGGCGGGGAGACTTTTGCAAGATGAGAGCTGAGGCATCACGAATGGACTGGGATCTTTTCTTCTCCAGGAATGTCTCTGAGGACTGGAATTTATTTAAGGAGTGGTTGTTGAACCTAATAAAATGCCACTGTCCGCCATCAAAACTTAGGATATCTAACAGACCACAGTGGCTAACAAGGGAACTGAAACGAGAGATTAACAGGAAAGGAAGGCTTTGGAAGACATTTTGCCGATCCAGTGAAAATTTAGCCTTGCAGACATACAAAACGCAAAGAAACAAAGTTAAAAGCTTAATCTTCAACAACCGACGGGATTACGAGAGGAATTTGCTCCAGCGAGCAGTTCACAATCCCAAATTGCTCTACAGCTATGTAAGAAAAAGCACACGAAACAGGAACCCAATTCCTGTAATGAGAAACGATGATGGTTTCGAGATTACAGAAATTCAAAAACAAAGCTGAACACTTTTTCACAGTTCTTTCAGTCAGTTTTGCACCCGAGAAGCAGTTTTTATTCCATCTAGTTGCGAGACTATGGGAGCACCAATTATTCAGGATATGCTCTTTCGAGAAGAGGCGGTCTTTGAAGAATTAAAAAGTCTGAACGCATGTAAATCCCCCGGCCCCGACGAGATTCCAGCAAAGTTACTGCTCGAACTTGCTCGAGAGCTGGCCAAACCGCTATCCTTTCTGTGCCAGAAATCGTTCGACACGGGAATGCTTCCTACCGACTGGAAAACAGCCCACATTACACCACTTAACAAAAGTGGTAGTCTTGCATTTGCTACAAATTACAGGCCTGTCAGCCTGACCTCAATCTGTTGCAAGGTTATGGAGAAGCTTGTCAAAAAGGAATTGATGATTTATTTAGAAACCCATAACCTCTTATCAACTGCACAATACGGCTTTCGTAGGGGAAGATCGTGTGTTACGAACTTACATTATACTATGCAAAGCTGGACAAAAGCACTCGATGCAAAATACACTGTGCATGTGGCCTAAATTGATTTCCAGAAGGCATTCGATAGTGTTCCGCACCAGCGTCTCCTTTATAAGTTAAGAATGTTTGGTATTAGAGGCAAACTTCTTACGTGGATCAAGAATTTTCTCGTCAGTCGTTCCCAAGTGGTCTGCGTAGGTGGATCGCGATCAAAGCGCACAGTCATCGAGAGTGGAGTTCCGCAAGGTTCAGTTCTCGGACCAATCCTATTTCTCTTGTTTATTAATGATTGTGTACAGGAATTGGACTGTGACTTTGCTATGTTTGTGGACGATATAAAAATTTGGAAAGTTATCAAAAATGTTGCCGATGGAGATGATTTCCAAGAAAAATCTCCATCGATTGGACGAGTGGTCCCGCAAATGGCTCTTGTCCTTCAACTCAAACAAATGCGCCCTGCTACGTCTGGGAAGTCGGAATCAGGTCACTGATATGCGACCCTACTTTTTGAACGGTATGCCACTCCGAGAAACACACACACAGAAGGATCTCGGTGTGCCCCTGGGCACAGAGTAAGCCTACGATTGCTTCATCGGAGGAATGAATAGGACGCCAGCTTATGCTCATGAGGTGGTTTAATATCGAATCTAGCCGTTCAAAAATTGCAAATGTCCAAAGACATTTCACAAAAAATACTCTTGTTTCCGACTCTTTAAACTACATCATACTCACCAAGACGCCAGCTAACGAAACCAAAAATTTCGTTTGGGTCAGGAGACTGGAAGCAGTCTTTTGTCTCCTTTTCCGACTAAATAATAGCTCAACTCTCCCCAAGCTTTCTGTCATTACCCCCGTTATTCTTCCTTATTACCTAAGAAATTCTGCAATAATTATACCTATCCCTGCATCTTCCACGTTTAAATGTTCTCTCTTCTTTGCTTCTAGGTATAGTTTTCTTTGGAATAACTTGCCAATTAAAATAAGGTCGTTAACAAGTCTAGCTGCATTCAAGTGAAGACTGCACATTTATCTTAACACTGCTTCTATCAACCCTTTATTTTCCTCATATTTGCTCAGTAGCTTTTGCCATGACTCGGAGAAAGGACCATCAGGAATTTAAGTGACCCTCTTGAAACTATATTTTCGCTGCCTCGAGTCGCCCGTGAACCATGGTGTCTCCTTATATCACCAGTCATCCAAACGATGAAGTAATTCGAACGTACATATTAGGTGGTCCACAGTCTAAAATATTGCCGCTTCTTTGGAAAATAACCATTATCAGAATTCAATTCTGGATCCTAAGATGCTGATGACTTATGTTCATCGACGCATTTTTGTGAGATTTTGTTCCATACGCCTAAGTGATCAAGAACGCATCATCTCGCCATTTCATTATCTCATTCTGAAATGCTACTGCAGTATAACCCTACTCTACCACCTGACCTTATCTGCTTAAGCAGTTTTTTCTCCTACCGTCTATTCGAAAATGAAGGCCTATTGAACTCTGCTAACATCGCGAACTGTTGACCTAGCAGGACAAGTTCTGTCTACATTATTAAGTATTTGTATATTTTATCTGCACACATTGTCATAACTTTCTTTCTTTACTAATGTTTGTTTAGACAGTGCCTTCTCGGTGCTTATCAAATATTAATTCTTAATTCGTTATATCTATTTCTAAACGTCATTTGTGATTTGTAGATAGAAAGGTTGTCTGTTGTTGGAGTAATAAATGAAAAAGAGTTCGTGCGGAACCTCTTGACGTCTTTTATTGGACCACCACTGTGCCTCAACTTCTGCTGGGACGGATCAACTTAAAAGCGGTCATTTTTTTGGCTGGCCGCTCTATGTTGTTTTCACTGGAAGTTCATAAAGTTTCATCGACGTCTGCAGACGCCATTCGGCAAAGTAACAGGTTCAGAAAGTGTTCGGCGGTTGTTATTTACAGAACTGGAATTGACTGATTCCATGGTACAAGAGACAGGTACGGTGGGAGAACAAAACGCCAGGAGGCAACTGAGAAGGTAAAACTATTCCATTGAATTAATCCAGCATATATACTCAGCTTCCGGAATGTCCCACCAGTGGTGCAATTTGCACAACACTGTCCACGTGCTAAGACACGTTATTTTCTCAATGTCTTTACAGTTAACGGATTTCATGTTTGAACGTAATTTATTACTATTCTTTTCCTCAAATTTGTGTTGATGGTTGGTAAACGTGATCAATTAAGGCATAATGAATAAACCTATGTATTTATTTATATATTTTATCCTGACTTTGGTGTTGGTGATTGATTAATGTGATAAATGAAGTGCCCAATGAATAAATATATTTAGTTGTTTATGTATTTTATCCTGACTTTCGTGTTGGTGATTATTAAACGTGATTAATGCTGTAGTATGTATTTTATATCTAACTTTGGGTTTTGGTAATTTGTAACTCATTTCATAAAGTTCATTTAGCCTGGCATGCTTCGGTAACTAACGTATTTCTTTTTATATTAGGAACCACCTTTGGATAATGGCAGCAATGTCGACAGTCTTTGACGAACTTTTTTGTGATAAAATACTCCGCAAATTTCATCTGGACATATCATATATCAGGAGTGAATGGGTACAGCGCAGGAATGACTTGAAGCAGAACCCCTATTAATTGTATAGCATTGGGCTGTTCATAGTGCCACAATTAGGGCTGCATCAATAGGGGCCGAGTATCAGGCAAAGCAGTGTGCACTGGGCGTTCGATATACAGGAAGCGGGGCTGCAACTGCGAGGAAATCTTGGAGTCTGACTATGCATTTTTTTCCTGTGATGGGTCCTAAGGAGCCACACCGTTGACATTTCCCATTCTGCCCCCGCCTTTAAGACCCTCTAGCCCCCTCATATCCCTCCATGGATCAAGATCAATCTCAGAAGCTACTGTTCTAAGCTCCGTCATTTCATTACAACTGATCTCGTATTGAGTGAAACTAAACTGAGAGTACTCCTGAGCTGCAGGTTACGCTCATCAGTATTTATAAAAAAGGAAGCTTTAGTAGCAAAGAAGAAAACTGGAGAAAAGAAACAAAAGTTTGTAAAAATAGCTCTGGTCTACGATTTGTGGAAATTTTCCTGTTAAAAAAACTGAAATTATTTTACAACGGCATATTTGGATGCAAACCATAGAATGGAAGGCTGTATTGTGGTGTGGGAAAGATAGGGGTGGCCTAGAAATGCGATTTTGAAGGCAGGTAGAATAAACTGGTGGAAAACGTACATTTGAAAAAAGCATAAATGATTTGAAAAACTGTTAACATAAATAAAAGACTGAAAGATTTTGGGATTTTAACATGGTTTGGGTTGTAAAGAATTCTAACTTGAGCGCTCCTATGTGTTGTAAATGCTGAGGTGTTAGCAATTTTCCCATTGGTAATTTTATATCTGATTTTGACGAGGGGCTAAGCAAATGAATCAGATATGTACGTTTCTACAAAACTTCTTGAAAAACGCTTACAGCACGATTGGGGCAAAAAATACAGCGTATCGCTGTGAACAAATGCAGAATGTATATCCAATATTTTTTGGAATAACACCGTAAAGCAAAACTATAACTGTGTAAAGCAGGAACTAATGCAGTTCCGTCCCATTTCACATGAGGCGCGCATTTTGAATTTAGGTTCAAATTTCTGACCTCAAAGGAATTTATTTTCTTCAAGAATTGTGGCCTACTGTCCACTCGATTAGCTTTCCGTTACCAGAAACTGGATTCCACTAAACGATAACTTCGTCCTCACAACTTTTCAACGGATTTTGCAGAACGCCGACTTCCATCGAGTCAGCTCACCCTCGTGTTGACTGTTTGAGAACCGAGACAAGCAACTGCTTCAAAGGCTGAGTTACCCTACTAAAATTATTCGTTGAATGCATTATATTTCGAACATACTTGATCTCTCTTCCGAATTCATCTACTACTGTATTAGGACGAAAATATCCAGCCTTTAAAGTCATTATCTAATAGGAGCACGACGTAACAGGCTTTTCCCTCGAATATAGGACGAAAATTCATATCTAACGTTTATTTCTTGTGGATATATTATCTGTGTGCAAAATGGTGAAGGCTGAAATTGAAGTGCAAAATGCTGCTCGGGACCGGATTGAACCGGCGACCCCACCAACGCCTACCCGACTTCGCCATCGCAGCACGCTCGGAGAGGCGCTCTAAAAGCCTTATAAATTGGTTACAGCCAAAGTGCCAGGAAAACTATTGTGGTGGATGTCAAACGCTAACCTCCAAGTTAACTCAACTGGAGGAAGAAATCAGGATTATGAAGAATTTTATACAGCAGACCCTCGTTTCGGATGATCGATTGCCAGCATCAACACATAGGATAACACGGAGTAGAGCACGAGGCAACCTACACAACAAATCCCCAAATATAAAAAACGTGGTATCTAAGATAACAGTCAAGAGTAATGACGCAGAGCCTCCAGTAACACTGAAGAATAAGAAAAAGGCGAAAGGTAAGACCACAGGGACGGGTACCAAAAATCCGAAGGGGATGATGTCAAACTCGCCAGAAAAGCAATCGAAGGTATAAAATGAAATTTATCAAAATATAACAATGAACGAACTAAACGAAACACGACAGATAATGATTAACGAAAATAGTCTCCAGGCCACGCGCGCTTCATCAGAGGCAAATATAGAGGAGCTGTTGTCCACCGAATGGAGGACACAAAGTGGACCCACAGCGGTAATACCTCCCCAAGCCAAAGACGTTGAAGCCAGTATTGGGAAAACCCCAACATCAGCCAGGCAAATTATTCAACAGAAACTCCTGGATAGAGGTGCTGTGGACAGGTCACAATGCATAATCGTCCATGGGATTCGTGAATCAACCAACGAAATCCCCAGGTGTAGAATAAATGATGATATCATGGCCTTGCAAGAGTGTTTGAGTGAAATAATAAGAGAGGATAAAAAAATTAGGGTTTTTAAACTTTTCCGACTAAATAGTAAAGATAACACAAACCTTCTAAGAAACAAATCAAGGCCTTTAAAGGTAATTTTGGAAAACAAACTTCAGAGAGACCTTTTAATCGAGCGAACAGCAGGGGGAGACGCCGGTCACAGAGGTATTTTTTTCAACAGGACTACTCCGTACAAGAGAGAATGAAATGGAGGGCGCTAAAAGCAGAATTGGAGAACTTGAAAGAACAGGGAGAGAACGGACTTGTAATAAGGAATGAAGTGATTGTTCGAATACAAAAACCCCTTCTGTGGAGGACGCCCATCATTCTGACAAAAGTCTCACGGTCGAGCAACTAATCCAATGCAACAATCTACACAAAATCCAGTTAAACTGCGGAAATATGCAAAGCCTCTTGAATATGGACTCATCCTGTGTGAATGTAGGTCCAGCTGCCTCAATTGAAGAAGGCAGCGACATAGCCAGCTTAAAACACACAAATAACTAAAATGTTTATATACCAATGTCCAAAGCCTACTCCCTAAATTAGACGAGCTTAAGATATACGTGTGCCAAACTTCACCAGATATCATCTCCATAACTGAAACGTGGCTGACCGCGAAGGTGGACGATCGTGAAGTTGCCATTCCCGGTTTTCAGTTATTCAGAAAGGATAGAACAGGACGTTATGGTGGGGGTGTGCTGACTTATGTCAGATATGGCCTGCTCTTGTCAGAAAAAAAAGAAAAGCTCGCGTGCGAAACTGAAGCCATCTGGCTCACCATCAGAACGCCATCTCAAGCACTTGAGATCCTAACGGTCTACCGACCACCAAGAAACGATCCGCAGTCAGACAGTAGACTGATAGATGATTTAGAATCGTTTGCTAGTCAATCCGCAGTAATGATAAGGGGCGACTTTAACGCTCCGAATATCGATTGGAATCTGAGCTCGGTACCAGGCTCGGAATTAAACTTCGATCGTCGTTCCCTAGAAGCTATACACAAACGCTTCCGTACTCAACACGTCCTATCTCCGACCAGAATACGCTAGGGCCAACAAGCTAATTGTTTGGACCTTGTATTGACAAAGGCGCCTGACAGCGTAGATGTTGTGAACTGTCTATCCCCGCTGGGCAAAAGTGATCACGTAGTCCTACAATGGGAATATTCACTCTTCTCTGTCCCCGATCAAAGCATCACAGTCAAACGCAACCAATGGCGTGGAGACTTTACCCAAATGAAACTTGATGTGCGCCATTTAGATTGGAATGAAACATTCATCAGGTGTATTCTCGAGGATTGGTTGCAATTTAAGGCCGTATTACAAGGACTCATCACCAACTACTGTCCTAATTAGAAAGAAAAGATCACTAACAGGCCCCAGTGGCTAACGAACACACTGGAGAGTGAAGTAAACCGCAAGCGAAAGCTATGGCAAACTTATCTCATGGAAAAGACCGCCGAATCGCTGACGAAGTACAAAACGCAGAGGAACAGGTTAAAAGGCCTGGTTTATAAAGCCCGCCAAAGTTTTGAGAGTAACTTGATAAACCGTGCAGCAGAAAACCTCAAGCTTTTCTACAACTACATTAGGCAGTGCACTCGAAATAAAGACCCCATCCCTTTGTTAAAAACGGATGAAGGCGTCGAACTTTGCAAGGACGAAGAAAAGGCTGAGCATCTATCTGAGTTCTTTCAGTCGGTTTTTACGAGAGAGGCCAATCTAACCGCTGATAACTATAGTGCGGAAGAGGTCCCGACAATTGACTCAGTGGTCATAACAGAACCTATTGTTCTGCAGGAACTACTGAAGCTGGACGAAACCAAATTGCCAGGTCCTGATGTAATACCGGCAAAGTTGTTGAAGGAGTTGGCCGTAGAGTTTGCAGAACCCTTGTGTCTACTCTTCCAAGCCTCCCTCGCTGAAGGCAGATTGCCACCCGATTGGAAGACCGCATGGATTTCCCCAATACATAAAATTGGCAGCCGGGCTTCCGCAAATAACTACAGGCCGGTAAGTCTCACCTCCATATGTTGCAAGATTATGGAGCGAATCATCAAACGTGAACTGATGCAGTTTCTGGAGCGGCATCATCTTCTCTCTGAAGCGCAGCATGGATTCCGCAGAGGAAGGTCCTGTTTAACTAATTTGCTCTACTGTCTGGAACGATGGACCCGATCGGTCGATGAAGGAAATGTAGTGCACGCAGTGTACATAGACTTCAAGAAGGCCTTTGATAGCGTGCCTCACGAACGTCTCCTATACAAACTCAACCGTATTGGGATAAGGGGCAAGCTTTTGAAGTGGATCGAAAACTTCTTGATTGGGCGATCTCAGATTGTCCGTCTTGGCAATCAACAATCGGCGGAGGTGGCGGTTGAGAGTGGGGTTTCTCAGGGCTCCTTCCTTGGCCCTATCCTTTTCCTTATATACATTGATGATTGCGTAAGTGGCTTGGACTGTGACACCGCCATGGTTGCTGATGATATAAAGCTTTCGAAGGTCATCCACAACGCAGCTGATGAAGAAAATCTACAGGCGAACTTGCATTGACTCGAGGAATGGTCGCACAACTGGCTCCTCCCATTTAATGCTACCAAGTGCAATATTCTGCGATTCGGCAGAACCAGCTCCGGGAACCAGAGAATTTACTATCTGGATGACACACCGCTACCAGAGGTAACGGCTCAGAAAGATCTAGGAGTATGGATCATGCCCACACTGAAGCCATCGTTCCATTGCTCAAAAGTAGCAAAATCTGCCATGTCAAGCTTGTATCCAATTAAGTGAGCGTTTGCAAAGTTCGACAAAGAGTGCTTTTATAAGGTCTTCGGGATGTTCGTGCGACCACAATTGGAATTTGCCCTACAAGCCTGGTCTGTCAAAGACCACAACACCCTTGAGAAGGTCCAAAGACGTGCAACCAAGCTTGTTCAAGGTCAAAGCTGTCTGCCTTACGAGACACGATTGTCTAATCTTGATCTGTTTCCTCTGGACTATAGACAGCTACGCGGCGACTTAATACAAGCCTTTCGAATGCTGCGGCTTCAGGATTGTTGCCTTCATCTGGCGACTTCTTTAAGCTGGCCACTACCACTACTTTGCGAGGACATCCCACTAAACTACCTGTGACAGGTGCAAGACTCGACATAAGAAGGTTCTTCTTGCCAACAGAGTGATTAAGGCCTGGAATGCTCTGCCGGCCGACATAATCATGTCCCAATCCATTGACACTTTTAAGCGGAAGTTTGACCAGTACAGCCATAAGTACGACCACGACATCCGAACCTAACACATTTCCTGAAAAATATTCCAATCCACAATTTTCGCGTCATATAACATACTACTCCCTCTTTTTGAGTAACATTATTTTATAATTGTTTGTCCGATGCCCTGCAGTGTGTCGGGGAGATAACCCTTTGTCCAACGTCCATTATATGGTAGCTGTTTTAATTTACAGTGTCACTGACATCAATAGGGAGCTCAAAGGCTTCGCCTATATTTCCCTTAATAAAACTGAACTGAACTGAACTGAACATGCCTAAATCTCTAAGAGAACTTGCACAATTTAAAAATTGCATTTGTTGTCACGCATTGTGCAATTTTTTTGTATCATTGACTGTAGTTATCGTTTCCTTTATAATTATAATTCAGTATAATTCAGTATATATAAGGGAGATACGCAGAGCCTTTGAAAACCCTATTTACAGATAGACGATAGCAAAAGAAGCAAATGTTACACGGCGATAGTCGTTTTAGTATATCGATCATTGCTGTCGACTAAATATATGTTCATCAAGTAAAAATGCATCAAGTCTTCTTTTAAACATTTCAACGCTTTCAGCCTGAACAACTGAAGCTGACTGTTTGTTCCATTCTTCAATCACCCGTTGGGAAAAGAAATTGGCCCGCACTTCAAGTTTGGCGTGTTTTCTTTTCAGTTTGTATTGGTGACCTCGGAGACTTGTCATGTTTGCCAATTCAAAAAAGTTGGCCATCTGAAGAGCACAATCAACTCCTCTGACCAGTTTGAAGACTAAGATCATATCCCCTCTGTATTGCCTATAAGAGATAGGAAATATTTTTAGTCTTTCTAGGCGGCTTTCATAGAGTAGGCATTCCAATCCGCTGACTAGTTTCGTTGCCCTCCGTTGAACTTTCTCCAGCAAAGCGTAGTCATGTTTTGTCCACGGGCGCCTAGCCTGAACGCAATATTCAAACACTGGCCGGATAAATGTTCCAAACACGCGCCCAACAAGCTCTCCGTCAAAATTAACGAAGGACCTCCTGATTGCGCCTAAGATACACATAGCTTTCTTTGCGATATCCGCACAGTGTGACGATGGTTTGAGATTTGGTGTTATCCATATACCCAAGTCCTTTAGAATATTTACCTCCTGGAGTTGGTGACAACTGATGAAGTACTGGTATTCAAACCTAATCATCGTTCTGGAAATAGACCACAGTCAGATTATTTGGCATTTGTTAAGATTAAGGTTCAGCAGCCACTCATCACACCATGTTTTCAAGCGATCTAAGTTTTGTTGTTATTTCCGCGCATCTTGCGGTTTTTCAATCAAGTTCCATAACTTCAGATCGTCAGCGAACATTACCTTCTCGCATGTCAGACAATCCAGGCAGTCGTTTACGCATATCAGAAACAAAATGGGACCCAGAACGCTGCCCTGCGGAACTCCACTGTGAACGGTTTCAAAGTGAGACTTGGCGTCTCCAATACAAACACGCTGGCGCCTGTCTGTTAGAAAGTCGGCCAACCATTTGAGTAGGTTGCCAGTCACACCCATTTGACAGAGCTTAAAGATCAGACGTTTGTGTGAAACCCTCTCAAATGCTTTACTTAAGTCAATGTAGACCGCATCGACTGACAAACCCATTTCTAATGATTTGTCCAACTTTCCATGGATGTGAGCAGGTTTTTGAGGCAGGATCGACCACTTTGAAATCCGTGTTGATATGAACTCAGCAAGTTATTATCTTCAAGATGCCTCATCAGTTCTGTTTTGATTATCTCCTGCATCATTTTGCAACAGATACTTGTGAGGCTGACTGGTCGGAAACTGTTTGGTGATGTCCTCTCTCCTCCTTTATAGATGGGGTTATGTTGGCTATCTTCCACTCGGAAGCAGAGCCCCCGCCTCCATCGAACTTTCAAATATCTTGGAGAGCGGAGAGGCGGGCTGGTCTGTGATTTCATCGAGAACTTTTGCGGATATACCATCTGGGCCAGGTGATTTAGTGGGCTGTAGCTGTTTCATAGTTTTTCTTACTGTGTCCATTGGGAATGACACCGTACTTTTTTTGTTTGTAGATGTGGCAGTACTGTAGTATTCGTCCTCGTCAAAAGGTGGTTCCTCGGTATACACGGACATAAAGAAATTGGATAAGAGGCTGGTCTTATCAGAGTTATCAGTTAACCTGTTTCCCTGATTGTCTTTAAGACAGGGAATGCAGTCGCGATTTCGTTTGGCCTTATTAACGTAAGCATAAAACCTTTTCAAATTTCTTGGTATGTCTTTGACTATTTCTGACTCAAAGGCTGATCATTCTTTTCTCAGAAGATTCCGACACCGATTTCGCTGTTTCTTAAAAACGGAAAAGTGCTCGGGTTGTTGATATCTGGCATATGTTCTCCACAGTCTTCTTTTCTTCTTGAGATTCCTTTTTATTTCCGATGTCACCCACTCGGGTCGGGAGACGCACGATCGCCTTTAAGTGGGCAGAATTTCTCTACCAACTGCTCAATCAATTTACTTATGAAGAACCAGGCAGCATTTGGGTCAGGTATATGTGCAGGGCTCCAGTCTGTCCCATTCAGTAATTCTTTCATTTTGGGATAATCCCATTTCCATACATTTATCGCCCTAACTGCCCGACGTTTAGGTACAAAAAATGACTGTACTCCTAAGCAAGAACACAATGATCACTTCGTCCAAGCGGCACGTAAGAACTAAATGCAAGGATGCAATTTTCGTTTCTCATAATGATTAGATCCAAACAGCTTGACTTCTGCACATTTTTGAACCGCGTCTTCACTGTGACATGTTGGGTAGGAAACTCGTCATTTACCAACTGAAGTAATTTCTGTTCGAATGAAGTTTCCGATCGCGAGCAGTACATTGACACCCAATCGATATCGCGAGCGTTGAAATCTCCAAGTATTAATAAGAGTTTGCTGCGGCAGATTTGCTTTACCTCTGTGGTGAGTGCTTTGTCCGTGTCCGTTCGCTGTCCTGGGGGTCGATATACCACGGCAATATGGAGGTTTGGCTGGTTTGGGACTTTCAGTATACAACAAAGTATTTCGCAAGACGAGATCCTATTTGGCGAGGGCCCGTTCGGAATGAAGTCAATCCCTTCTCGTATGAAAATTGCGATTCCACCACTCCTACGTCTGTTTCTATCCATGCGAATAAGCTGAAAACCATCTATTCTGACTTCTGTGTCTGCGATTTGTTCATTTAAACATGTTTCAGTTAGAGCTATGAAGTCAGGTTGTGAATGGTCCACGACCAGTTTAATTTCATCCATTTTGTTCAATAGACTGCACATTTGTGTACATCATTTAAATCTTGATTTCTTCTCTCGAGTTCTGAAGATTTTTAGTTCTTTCTTCCATATGGCGATTTTTGCTGGATATTTCACAATATATATCCAGTCTTCTGTCTGGGTTCAAATCTATAGGCATTTGGTAGGGCTTTTGACCGGCGTGGTTTCCGTCAATTTCACCGGATGTTCCCATAAAAACGAGCGCACCGTTTTGACGATTTTGTCGTCTACAATTTTCAAGTTTTGTTCCCACTCGTATTGACGTCTTTTCAATTCTGCTACCAGTGTCCTCATTTTCATCCGATCAGTGGGAGAGTAATCCGACTGAAAAAAAACTGTACGATGATTTTTTCGTAGTCGGGACTTTCGAGAGAGCAATAGATCTACCTGCTGTTTGCTCCCCAAGACGACTTTTAATGGTCTTGGTCGAACCTCATGCGTTTCATTTGTAACGAGAGGCCCCAATCGAAAGATCTTTTTGATGTCGACTGTCACACCAGTTTCTTGCGTATCATTCAATAAATTTTGAAATATCAGCAGATCCTGTTTTAGCCTTTCTTTTTGCGTTTCCCCAGTAGCCTCTGAGACTTCCTGAACTACAAGACAAAACGGTCTGTCAGGAAAAAAATCGTTTTTGCATCCTGCTTTCTTTTAGTGATGGAAGGTTGAATCATGCCTTTGTTACAGTCTTTAATACAGTGTTCAAATTGGTCTTCATCGGTAAGCCTGTTAGTTGATTTGCAGACATCTCTATGGACTTTTCAAACAGCGTTAGTTCTACTGACAATGCGTTTGCTCGAATAGCACCCGGAAAGCCTGAATTTTGGTTTGTAGCATCCAGGTCTGTTGATAAGTCGCAGGCCACTTTTCCGCCATTACTTTGCTGGCTACCATGCCCTGCTTCATTGTATTTCGATGGACATGTAAAGAGCATGCTGCTGTCGCTCGTCCGTGGCATTAAAGATACCTTACGATTACTGTTTTCGCCTTTTCAGAGACCTTCGATCGCTGATTTACTTTTGTGCAGTCAAATTCTATGTGCACCAGATTTTTCGAACCTGGGGAAACGTAAGACATAATTTCCTCCTCGCTTATTTTTGTTCTGGTCATCTGTATTTAAACTGACTCAGAGGTTTGTTCTAATGACTTCGTTTTTTTCTCTTTTTGTTTCGCCTAATTTTGTGCCTATTGACTTCTACCGTTTCCTTGCAATGATTATGATCTAGCTTGCTGATGTTTTTCAGCTCATTTGCATCGTGTTTCGGCGAGTTATTTTTGTTATGTTTTATGAGGACTGATATTATTTTCGATAGGAGATCGAGGTCTCCTTCTAAGATCAGTACTCTATTTGTGAGTCCTCGGCATCCATCACAGTGTGCCAGTCCTTCACTATTCAGCTTAGTTTTGGCAATGTTCAATAGTGCACTGCTTTCTTTAATATTGCTGCTTTGTGGTTCTTCTCGGTCTGCTGAGAGTGACTTGAGTATTTCTGGTAAGTTTTTGTTCACATAAAAAATCGAAACGGTTTACAAAGATAGAAGTGATCATTATTTTTGCAGTGTATACTATTTTTTGTCTGCTGGCTTCCCGGGCGTGGCCGAGCGGTCAAGACAATCGGTAGCTAATCGGGAGGTTGGTGTTTCGAGTCTTGGCCGAAGCGGTGAATAATTTTCTCGCGTGGTCAGGTCGTGAACATTTGAGTTTTCCATACCAGCAAGATCTCTACGAGGATGCATTAAGTTTTAATGAGCAACTTAAATTATCAAGCGAATAGTTTACTGAGCACAAAAAAGAAGTGCTTTTCCGAACCGAATTCATTATTGAATGTTAATATGAAGCAAGAATGATGCAGCCTTTGAAGTGAGTTTGCCAGTGGTTCTCCGTTCCTTTCTGATGTAGACACCTTTTCTGGCGAGAGACTGTTTTCTGAAGCCGTATGAGGCAGGATCCAAATGAAGCTGAGTTAGCTTATTATTCAAGATTCCGATATCACTTTTCGTGAGCCTGAATATCATAATGTAATATGTGATCCAATGACAACTTATTTCGTTGAGTCCTGACTTTGGGAACAGATTATTGGCCAAAAATCAAAAGCTTCTAGACGAGCGAATTTCAAATGGAAGTCCAAAGACGCCGCAATAGAAACAATATGAGCAATAAATGCGCCTATTCGTGCAAAACTACTTTTAAAAAACAATAAATGATAGGAAGAATATTCAGGAACGACTCAGCCGTTTTTAGAGGTCAAAGGTCCTGGATAACTTCAGATCTTCCAGGGGTTTTGTACTTTTGGTTCACTGAGCGGTTGTCCGTATTTATTGGTGTAGAGGCCGTTTTATCAAGTCGACGAAGGTGATAAACAAATTCCAATTTGATGTCGTTTTGTGAGGTAATTCGGCACAAGAAAAATTCCCGAAAATTCCAAAGAGCAATAACGTTAATGCAGTGGCAGTTTTAATGTCAGAATCAGAACAAGCGAAGTGTTAACAATTTTCAAACTGTCCAAGCCGGAGAACAAAGACATGCATGGTTCCATTTGACAAACTTCAAAGAGTTTGTCTTGAGCTTCTACACAACAAGTTAAGATGCCTACGCATAACACGTAGGTAAGCTAAATATTATGCATATAGAGTAAAAGAAATAAGCATTTCATACGTATAAATGCAGCAATGGCGAATTGCCAGTCATCGGTTGTGGATAGGAAATCCGAATTCACCCTAAGGCCCCCCCTACGAGCACCAGCCCCGCCCAGCCCCCTCTGGTCCCCTCACTAGAATAATTTGCTTAGCGGGACCCCACGATTTTCTCGCATAAGCAGCCCCTCTTCCTTTATATCGAACGCCCACCACACATAGCTTTCTCCCATCATAATCGGCCACTACTGATATACCCCTAATTATTGTACTATTAACGCCCAATTTTATACAATTAATATGGCTTCCGTTTGTATCCATTCAAGCCATTCCTGCCATCTGCCCACTCACTCATGAAATAGGTATATATGAAGATGAAATTGGCAAATTAGTTTATTATAAAAAATTTAAATAACACTGTACATGCTCGGTAAAAATTGGTCATGGTTTGTCAACGTGGTTACTAAAATAAAGAAATATATTGGTTACCGTGTTGAACATAATGAAAAGAGTTATAAATCACGAAGTCAGGATAAAAATCAATATCACTAAGTTAATAACTTTTAAATCTGAAATGCGTTAAGTGTAAAGACATTGAGATAATTACCATGTCTTTGGACGCAGACTTTGTTGCGTAAATTGGACCACTCGTGGAACATTCTTGAAGCAGAATAAATATGATGGATTAATTCAATGGAGTAGTTTGTAGTGTAGACGAGGGTCGAAACTGCTAAGAACCGAGGTGTACAAAATAAATTAACGCTAAGTGGAGAATTGTGTCTAAACTACAAACGACAAAAGGACGGCAAAAATGTCAGAGGATTGTTAGAATGCAGACTCACGAAAAACGCAGCTTCTAGATAGCGAGTGTTGTTGAGGATTGTAATGAGCTCTGAGCTCGATCCAGAAAGCTATACATCAAGGATGAAGAGCAGTGTCAGGAGTTCAATTGAGACGGCGATCAGTAGAATGTTATCGAGAAATGAAGATCAATCATTGCAATTGACTGAGAGTAATTGAGAGAGATCAGTACAATCAAGAGTGCAGCGATGACATGCAGCAGCGAAAACAGAAGACGTCCAACATGCCGGTTGAAGCTGGCTGTTTTTTTAGCACATTAAAACAAGCGATCATAAAGATGCAGGTGACCAAGAAAGATACAAAGACGTAAATTGTACAAATACCTACACAAATCCCCCACCCGAGCGTTTGTTGTACAAAAAAAACGCTCGATGAAAAAAAAGAGCAAAAAATTATACGACAAAGTCCTTAAGATTGGCAGGAAAATGGATATGTCTACCAGAACGAGAGGAAATGCGTTGTGGTGAAGGAGATGTAGCAAAACGTGTGGGTGGGGTGGTCGAGTGTGAAGGTTGAGTGGAAGGGACTGACATAGGTGGAATGGATGGTGACGGTGCGGAGTAATTGGATGGAGCAACGGGCGGTGGGATGCACTCAATATAAGCTGACTTGAGTCTGTCAATGGAGACTGTGTCAGTCTTATCAGCCTTCTGTATGACGTAATACTTGTCCATCCGTTGAAGCACCTTGTATGGGCCATCATAAGGGGGAACAAAGAGGCTTGCGAACTGCGTCGTGCCGGACGAAGACGAATGGAGCAGATTAAAAGTCGTTTTGCACAAAAACGCGTTTGGATGTCAGGCAAGTGGGAGTTGGACGCAATTGAGCAATGCGCTGTTTTAATTGTTGAACGAAAGCATTCGACAAGCTAGTGTCTATGGTGAGAGGCTGCACAAATTTGCCGGGAAGGCGGAGAGGTGTACCGTATACAAGTTCTGTCGTAGTACACTGAATGTCCTCTTTGACAGCTGATCGAATACCCAAAAGGACGAGCGGTAAGTTGTCACTCCATGCAGTTGTGTCTGAGTGAGATATCAGTGCTGTCTTAAGTTAACGATGCAGTCGTTCCACGAGGCCGTTAGAAACAGGGTGATATGCCGTTGTCGTGCTGTGCGCACACCCGAGAAGTTTAGTGAACTCACGGAAGAGACGAGATTGAAACTGACTTCCGCGGTCAGTGGTAATGGTGGCTGGCACACCAAAATTGGCAATCCAGTGATGCAGGAAGACCATGGCAATATTTTCTGCCGAGGTATCCGATATCGGAATTGCAATTGGCCATCGTGTGAAACGGTCGACTGTTGTGAAAATATGTGTGTACCCACGTGAAGGTGGTAACGGCCCAACTAAGTCTAAGTGAACGTGATGAAATCGAACGTCCGGAACAGCAAATGTGCTTGGAGGGGAAAAGGAATGGCAATGCACTTTGTTTTTCTGGCACGCGAAACATTGCCTTGTCCAAAGGGCGATGTAGGAGTTCATCTTTGGCCAGACAAAGCTAGCAGCAAATAGTTTGCGACAGGCGCGGATGCCAGGATGCGACAGAGAGTGAAAATGGTTAAACACTACCTTACGGTAGGTTAATGGAACAACAGGTCGGGGAGTGCCTGTGAACCAGTCGCATAAAATCGTACCTGGTGATGCTGGAAGTGGTGCATCTCGAAGCTGCAGAGTACTAGATTTACGCAGATCAGTAATGGACTCATCTTCTAGTTGGAGGTCTGCAAGCTTCACCAGGTCGAATTTTGATGACAAGGTGTTGATGTCAGGTCTCGATAATGCATTAGCAACGACATTGTCGCTGCCTCGGACATAGCGGATATCAGCAGTAAACTGAGAGATATAGTCAAGGTGACGCACTTCTCTGGGCGAATACCTATCTGGTTTGGCCTTGAGGGCGTAAGTAAGAGGTTTGTGGTCGGTATGAACCCGAAAATCTCCTCCCTCTAATGGGTGGCGAAAATGACGAATAGCCAGGTATATAGCCAGGAGCTCGCGAGAGAAAGTACTGTAGCGAGTCTGCGCCGGTTGTAACTTCTGTGAAAAGAAAGCCAATGGCTGCAACTGGTTATTCACCTGTTGATGTAAGACTGCGCCGACAGCACTGTTGGAAGCGTCAGTGGTAAAAATCAACTGCGTAGAAGCGTCAGAGTTGAGGTGGTGCAGCATGGTCGCATCAGCGAGTGCCTTCTTGGCTGCCTCAAAAGCTGAGTAAGCTGCCGTTGAAAGTTTAATCGGCTTGCCTTTCGACTTCAAAAGATCAGTCAATGGAGCCAGTATTGCCGCACAGTTGGGAATGAAACGTCGGTAATAATTGACAAGTCCAATGAAACGTCGCAGTTGTGTGAGGGTCTTCGGAGACGGAAAAGATAAAACGCTTTGCACCTTCTCTGAAAGTGGTGTGATTCCATGCTGATCGACGTAATGACCCAGGAAATCAAGAGAAGGAACGCCAAAAAGACATTTGTCGACGTTTAATTGCAAACCATGTTGCTGGAAACGATCAAACACTTGACGCAAGTGTGATGCATGTTCCGCTGGCGACGAACTTGCGACGAGTATGTCATCAATATAGACAAAGGTAAACGAAAGACCGCGCAAGACCTCATCAATAAACCGCTGAAAGTATTGGGCGGCGTTACGCAAACCGAAAGGCATGCGAAGAAATTCGAACAAGCCAAAAGGCGTTGTGATGGCGGTATTGGGGATGTCTTCCTCAGCGACCGGTATTTGATGATATGCTCTCACAAGGTCGATCTTGGAGAAAATAGTCTTTCCAGCCAACATGTGAGAAAAATCGTGAATATGAGGAATGGGATACCGATCGGGGACAGTTGCTCTGTTCAAAGCACGATAATCTCCACATGGCCTCCAATCATCGGCTGATTTCTTGGGTACCATGTGCAGAGGAGAGGCCCATGGACTGAAAAAGGGCGAATAATCCCCAAATTTAGCATGTATTCGAACTCACTTCTAGCCATCCGCAGCTTTTCTGGATGAAGTCTGCGTGGATGAGCATGAACGGGTTGCCCTGTGGTAACGTTGTGATGCCGAACTGTGTGCTGAACTTTTTCGGTAAACTGACAAGGTTTAGTGAGGGACGGATAGTCCTTCAAAATGTCAGCAAATGGCGAACTTGGTATAGTCAAGTGTATGCCAACCAAAGGTTCAGAGGTGACCGTACCGACGGTGAAAAGTCTGGCTGTAGTATCAATCTGTCGAAAATGCTTAAAATCAACTGAAAGGCCGAAATGTGAGAGGAAATCGGCTCCAATAATCGGTGACTGGACGTCGGCTAGGATAAAGATCCATTGTAAACATCGCCTTAGACCAATGTTAAGAGTTAGGGACTGTTTTCCGAATGTGTGGATGACGGTGTTGTTAGCAGCCTGCAATGAGAACTGCGAAGGCTTGAGGTGGTGACGCCTAGGAGGCGGGATAACACTAATCTCAGCACCAGTATCAACAAGAAAAAGGAGACCACTCGACTTATCGGTGATGTAGAAGAGGCGACTGGGTCGAGTTGGCCAGCAGCAGTCATCGCCATTACTGGCTGGCGTTGTCGTTTAACTGTTGTGGCTTCTGTGGGAATTTGCACGGCGGAATACACTTGCGTGCTTTCACGCCATAGGTACGATGGTACCAGCAGAAGGTCTGTGGCTGCCATTCCCGTGATTTGGACCGTCGACGTTGATATGGTTGACGACTATTTGACTGGAGATTGTTGATGATAGAGCACATGTTGCTGACTTGCGTGCATAAAAGACGTACGTTATCCTTTAAATCTTCACAATCACTGTTACGCACGATATTTGATGCTTGCGAAAGGTCAGATGATGGTGCGGCCCGTCGATAGGCACTACAGCAAGATGATAAGGCCACATAGGGAGGGTCACGTTCTGACTTTGGAGTGCCTTGATGAGCAGGAGTGTCAATATTATCAGATCTGGAAGTGGACACCGATGTCTGTTGAAGACTAGAACATGCGGTACCGCTTGGATAGCATTCCATTATTCTGTCTGCATGCGTGGCTAGTTTATCCAATGTGGTGCTCGTGTCGAGCATAGCCAATACCTGCTGCATGGGCAGGGGAAAGCTTATCAAGCCAGATCTGTCGGAAAATTGCATCATCCATAAGACGACCAGCAAGCAAAGAACGCATGTGTCGCATTAGCTGGGAAGGTGTTTGATCGCCAAGTTCGACTTGCGTGAAAAGCTCACGCAGAATTCGGTTGGCCGACTTGGCCACACGATTAATTACAGCATCCTTCAACTGGGTGTATGGCTCCTCAACAAGGATAGGATCAAAGGGGTCCTCGACGTCAACGGCAACATCGAAGGGAAGTGATTGCACTACGTATGAATAACGCGTGCGTTCACTGGTGATACGACGCGTCGAGAAAACTGCCTCGATCTGCCTAAACCATACGCAAGGGTTGCTTGGCGTAAATGGGGGCAATTTTGAAAAGAGGCTATGGACTTCAAGAGAGTCTGCGTTAGTCTCATTGTCCGTCATAGTAAGTGATATGGTGCGTAATGATAGAAAAGCGGGGTCACCAATTTTGTAGTGTAGACGAGGGTCGAAACTGCTAAGAACCGAGGTGTACAAAATAAATTAACGCTAAGTGGAGAATTGTGTCTAAACTTCAAACGACAAAAAGACGGAAAAATGTCAGAGGATTGTTAGAATGCAGACTCACGAAAAAACACAGCTTCTAGATAGCGAGTGTTGCTGAGGATTGTAATCAACTCTGAGCTCGATCCAGAAAGCTAAACATCAAGGATGAAGAGCAGAGTCAGGAGTTCAATTGAGACGGCTATCAGTAGAATGCAATCGAGAAATGAAGATCAATCATTGCAATTGACTGAAAGTAATTGAGAGAGATCAGTACAATCAAGAGTGCAGCGGTGAGATGCAGCAGCGAAAACAGAAGACGTCCAACATGCCGGTTGAAGCTGGCTGTTTTTTATTTAGCACATTAAAACAAGCGATCATAAAGATGCAGGTGACCAAGAAAGATACAAAGATGTAAATTGTACAAATACCTACAAGTTTTACCTTCTCAGTTTACCACCCGGTGTTTTTATCTGTCACCTTACCTATCTCTGGCACCATGAAACCAGTCCATATATGTTCTGCGAATAGCATCCGTGGAACAATTATTGAAGCTCGTATTTAGGCGAATGGCTTCTGCAGACGTCAGGGAAACGTTATGACCTTCCTGTAAAAACTCTATAGAGAAGGTAGACAATAAAGTTCCGCTTGTCAGTGGAGCCGCCCATCAGAAGTTTAGGCACAGGGGTAGTCCAAAAAACATGTCAAGAGATTCCGGACGAACACTCTTTCATTTCGTTCTCCTACCACGGACAAACTTTCTATCTAAAATCACGAATATCGTTTAGAAATAAATATATCCAAACCGCCTCATTGGCATAATCCGGTGTCCTACTCATTCCTCCAAGGAAGTCATTGTCGACCTCATCTGTGCACAGGGGCAGACGACAGATCGACTGGCTAGGCATGCTGGGGACAGCCATCACCCGCATTTCTTTGCGTATGTCGTTTAAGGCTACCCATAGTTGTTCCATATTGCAAGCTTGCTTGTCTGCAGTGTAATCAACTTTTTTACTAGGTTAAGGTTATCAACATTGAGAAAAAGTCGTACCATAGCGAATCCATGTCCTTTCATAGTTCCTTTGATTGAAGTTGAAAGGACACCTGCAGATCGTTCAGGTAGTAGTCTGAGGTACACATTAGTAAAAAATGCTTACTGGTAAGTGGACAGTGGGGAAGGTCATGCTGGTGTACTCCCAAGCATCGATGGGTCAAAAATATTAGCGCATTAACCAACGGCCTAGAAAACAACTGCACACCTGAAGGCTTGCTGAAACCACAATTATTTCCTACAACAAATATTTGTCTCACAAAGTGTTCCATATTTCGACCTTGAATTGACCAAAAGGCATTTTTAGGGTTAGATCCAGCCCCTATCCAAAACTCATCATATATTGGTTGTACGGTTGTTTTGACCAATTGTTGGTTTCGTGAGGGCCGAACTTTGGGGCTTTTTTTCCTTGGAGTTTCGCCTCCCAATGGCCGATCAGTTAATCGCTGGCAATGCGGGAGCTCGTTCAAGGAACCTTCTCCTTCGAAAACAAAGTCACTCAAATCTCATAAAGTTCAAAGAAGCTAAACAGCAATTGCAAAAACATCTTTTTGGAAATTGAAAGTTACGTCAAGGATTGTCAGAAATTTTTTTCGACGAAAAAGTTACCCGCAGATGCTGGTAATAGGCTTTCACCAGCTCTGGAAAGGCGGTCGGAGGACGATATTAATCCATATTATGAAAGAGTTAAGCACATTCAGGAGATCATTGCCCGTAACCAGATGAAGTGTGCTTTTTTCGGCAGGTATGTACATTCCAGGGTAAATGTTCACACTTAATTACCTAATAAATTTGCTAAGCAAGCCTCCAC
Source organism: Schistocephalus solidus (assembly GCA_017591395.1). Taxonomy (NCBI): domain Eukaryota; kingdom Metazoa; phylum Platyhelminthes; class Cestoda; order Diphyllobothriidea; family Diphyllobothriidae; genus Schistocephalus; species Schistocephalus solidus. The sequence continues at coordinate 38,065 of WEDG01011849.1, read as the reverse complement.
TAAGCGCCACCTATGACAAGCGCAGGTGTAGCAGGTACCTCTTAGATGTAGTGATGCTAGCTTATCCTTTATCCTAATTTGATTGCAGTTGTGCATCTGCGTGTGAATGTTATTGCTGTTTTGCTGCCAATTTGATCCACTGTCTCCTCTTTGAGTAATCTCCGAATATTTATCTGTGCGTTATACGTTTAATGTGGATTTTCGGACCACCGTAGCCGCGAACAGTTATTATACTGTAACAGGAGGTTATCCCTCAAATGCTTTTAACACAAATACTCTTCACAAAAATTGGCATGAATAACGATCTCTGTGCCTGATTGGACTGTAGTTTTTTTTATTATTTAAGGTTGTCCAGGCCGTCTGCAATTAGGTGCATTTTGTCTTATTTATTTTATGCGAATTTTTAAACCCTCCCCTTTACCTCAATCTCAGAACATCGAACGGGAAGAGCACAGTAATCAATGCCATGTTGGGAAGTCGGATTTTGCCAGCCGGCATTGGTCACACCACCAGCTGCTTCGTGCAGATAGAAGGCACTGATCAAAGTCAAGGTTTCACAAGACTGGTCAACTCTACCGACACGACCGCTGCGACGGGAGACAGCAGCAACCCTAGAGCGGAAGTCAGTTATAATTAGTCATGTTTGTAAAGTTAGCTTAATAACATTTTTTGATCATGTTTCAGCTAAAACCAATGCTGACGTAGCCGGTGCCGGAATCACGGTATATGTTGCTGGTGCCTATAGAGGCTGCTATGGATATCGCATAGGTGAAGTTAGCTAGACTTGCCTTAACGGACGGCAAGCATCATTCGGCATGTTGGTGGCTTTGCATATATATATATATATATATATATATATATATATATATATATATGAGAATCACTCACCTCGCAAAATGACTGAAAGCACCAACACGTTGCGGTCAGTAGCGCAGGTCTGGCGGGGTTTAAGTCCGTTTAAGCACTTGGGATACGGATATAAGGACCAGGTGAGACAGGCCTAATATGCGGTGACATTAAATTTTTAAGTTAAGTCAGGAAAGCCCTCAGGTGCACAGCGTTCGGCGGAGACAAGAAAAGTGAACAAGGCAAAGAAAGACAATTTTGCGCAATGGGTTTGTAATTTTTACAAGTGTAGTTATGCAAAGTCAAAGCCAAGTAGAACGTGTGAAAGCACAAAAGGTCAATCGCCTGAACGCGCGCGAGGGAAAACGGAGGCCCCGGGATTGTGCTTACTTGGAGGAACCAGCGGTGGCTGCGACTAAAGTGCAGAGAGTTAAAAAAAAAAGAGAAAAGGGGCTGCGTGAGGGTAAGGCGATGTCCGCTGGCTGAGGAACTAATCTCTGATGAGTGCACTGAATGGCGAGCAAGATTAACAACAGACCACGTCGATGCAGCAGTTCAAGTATAGATGCAGGCCAACAAAAAAGTCAGATGTAAAAAAAGGGGGCAGGATCAACGGACGGTTATCTGGTCACAATACGATCTCGAAGGACTTTAAACTAGACGCTTCGATGCCACATTCTGTTTGCCCGCGTGGGGACGAATATGAGGAAAAAAACACCCCGCTCACTGCACTTGCAACTTCGACCGCGTACCGGCATTATTCGTGGAGCATGATTAACTCCCACATAGACAAAATTAGGGTGACGGACTCGCGCAATTAATAGTTAGCAGGGCTTTCAGTGCGGGAGATCCGGATCGAAAACTCCTTCAGCCAGACACATGAACGAACGACGGAGAATGCATCCAAAATACTACAGTTACCACTATTGGATGGCTTGAAAAAAATCCTCGCAATGGTGTCATATCGGGTAGAAGTGACACACGCACATTTCTCTTAGGTGACGATCGTAAACCTCTAGTTTATCGCCGTCTTTTACATGATAAGACCAGAATTTGTGGTCATAGAGGACAAACCGGAGGGATGATTAGTGCACAGGGATCGCTTTGGCAAGCAAGACAAAAAGAGTTCATAGGGACTTTTCAAATGTAATTAAATACCCCCAGCAGCGTAGAATAGAACGGATCCGGCCCTAGTATGTTAATTTAAAAGATGTCTGACCTTAAGAAATTTCCAAACTGTCCACTTCAAGGTGTCAGCTTTAGGAGGGATACGTTCTCCTCACCAGACGTACAGCTGCAGAATGCACTGTTTTCACAGCCTTTATAAGTAACAAGAGACTATGTTGACAGCGTCATCTCAAGATGAGGAATACTTGGTCGCATTTGCAAAAAATACTATAGATATTTGGTAGTTGCATCCATCTTAAAGCTCTTCTGCTGCCAGTAAGTGCAAACCCCAGGACATTAAATGTCGTACACGACTTTACTGCAAAGTGATCCACAAGACTACAGGCGCCCTGTTTACACATGGACGGCGATTACGTTTTTTTAACAAGGAGTCAAAAAGAATAAGATTCTGATTCGAAGATCCAGGAGCTCACTTATAAATGGTACGATACTACTGGTAGCGGTCCGTGTCCGCGGAAACCAAAGGAACAGTATTATCCCTACTAGAAACATCCCAGGTTGTACTACGGCAGTAGTGCCATCATCACCAAAATCACGATAAGAGTCATAATCTGTGTCAGTAAATCCAGATCTTCGCCCCCCCCCTAGCTGTTTTATAAGCTACGCGTTTTACACCGCATGGGCTTGATCTCCACATTAAATGGTTCGTATGGAAAACGTTAAGGAGCTCTGGGGCTCTATAGCGACGACCTCGATAGAAGGATAAAAAGAAAAGGTCCTGGATAGACTCATAACCATGTATTTATTTGTTTTCTATCTCTTAAACCTTTAGCTTGTTTGGTCGCTTTGCGGCCTGGTAGATGGTCACCATTTCGTGATCCGCACCACCAGATCTGGGGTCTTTTGGCTCTAGAAAACAAAATAGACCGACGACTCGTACAACGACTGATTTGTGTTAATTTGACCTGATTCATAGGTAAGACCTTATCTGTCGAGGGCTTGCGCAGTAAGCGTGTGGTGTGAGACGCAGAGGTTGGCGGGCGATATGGCTGATTGAAAGGCGGGTAAAAGAGCCCAAAACGGTTGTTATTCCCATTTTCCCTGTCCTTACCGTAAGTTCTGTTAAGTAGTGAATTATTTGTGAAGGAGAGGTGTAACAAGTGGCTTTTCAACGGGCGGCTTCAAGATGTTTTAATACTGAACGATTACATACTTTGGTAACGGTAGGTTACGGGCAGCACCAAGAAAGCCGGACACCCCAGACTCGTGTTTCGCTTTATGCTCGACGATGGAAAGTGTGCAATTCGCGAAATGTTTCACTCGAGAACAAGTATCCCTTTTACACCGATGTCGAATCACTAGGATTCTTCCGAAGTCTGTGCAGGTGAAACCGACAATTAAGTCATCCCAGGACTTTCAAGCCGCTATCCGCTATGGCTATCACATTTTTCAAGCCTTTATAAAAGTTGCGCACTATCGACTTCATAAATGCAAAGAGCAGAAAGAACAACACATGTTTCAAGGACCGTATACACCTTATATTATCCGCTGTAATGCCCCACTCGTATTATGTAAGCCCGGGGTTTCTGGTTTTCTTGGTGTTGTACATAACCTACGGTTACCCATACCCAGGAGTATAGCAGTACACACGTAACTGCTCCATGAGACAGGGTGAAATGCAAAGCTCAGGACTCGTTGCATACAAAAGTTGCTAACTTTTGGTGGCCCGGGCATAGTAAAAACCCCCTGTTGGAATGTCTTAATGGGCGCCTAAAAAGCTGCCAGTAGGGGTCGGCCAGGGGCAAAAGTAACCCAGTTAGTCGTCAGAGCACAGTGACGGGAACCGCGAATAGAGCCAGACGACACTGCATCATCACCGGAATCTGCGCACACAGGTATAGATGCGCATTGAAAGTCGAGGCACCGATAGTGAGGGGGCTCAGATCTCCCGCTGCCTGAGCCCCAGAAGCTACTTATTTCCTCTCAACTGGCAACCTTCCAAGTCACGACGGTTGGGGCGTCGTGCGAGTCAAAGCAACTGCGGATGGGATCAGAAGCAATGGTTGACGCAGTGTTAGGTCTTCGTCTACTCGAGATGCCAAACATTGGCAAAAACTTGACTTCTAAATATAGTTGCTAAAAGAGTGAATTGTAAAAAACCACAATAGGGCAAAATAGCAAGTGATAATAGCTGTCCTTGAACTTGCCACATATACCCGAGCATGAAGAACCCACCTCTTTTCGGAAATATGTTTAAAGATAGTGTCCGACAAGGTAAGATGGATGATCCAGGATGTGATCGAGAAACCACAACTTACTTATTATGACAATGACGATGATGACCACAACGAAGGCGAGGATGGCCCACATCTAAAACAGGCATATAATAGAAACCACACTAACAGTCCATATCAAAGCATTGCTAAAATTTTAGCAAAATTAAGATCAATAAATTCACTTGACGTATTTTAAAAACAGACTACCATCCTTCGGGAGTGTGTCGGTTTGAAGGCCTGGAGCAACGCAGAGAAATTACAAAAGAGGAAATTGGCCTACCACTGTGCACGTTAGGGTTCTCGGTTAACTGGGCTCGAGGGCGGCGTTTTCCTACCTCTGATGGCAAAGTACGTTTCAAGATGGGGTGTAGGGGGTGTCTAGTTATATATATATATATATATAAAGTCATGTCCGAATCACCTGACTCCGTGTCCTGCATTTAATAATTTCAGAAATTATTTACCCGATTATTCTCTGGAGTCCATATACCAGAAAACCGCATAGAGAACGCTGGGGGACCCACTGAGGGAGCCGAACCCCTCGTTGCTGTGTCACACAGCAGCAGAAACATCGGCGAAACACGTGTCTGGAGCTTTTAGCTAGTATCTATGTCGGAAGTACGGTATAACGTCTTTGCCATATATGTATATATGTATATGTATATGTATATATATATATATATATATATATATATATATATATATATATATATATATGGAATAGAACCGACAAAGACAAGGGAGACCGGAATGGCCATTTCTGGCTTATTAGCCGTCATCAGCCAGTCATACCCAATCCCAAGTGTGGCACACATGGGATTCGAACCCGCGACCTTTGGTATTTGAGTCGAACGCTCTACCATTGAGCCACGGGCTCGTTGTTTTGTCGGTTGTGATCGGGAATATGATGATAGTTTGGGGCTCACCGATCTGCTTAAGGAACATGCATGTTCCGTTCTGCCCTGGAGCTCAGACTAGAGCCCTCGCAGGCGGTCGCATAGTGACGTGTAGCATATAATAGAATGGAACCGACAAAGACAAGGGAGACCGGAATGGCCATTTCTGGCTTATTAGCCGTCATCAGCCAGTCATACCCAATCGAATCCCAGGTGTGCCACACTTGGGATTGGGTATATATATATATATGGCTTTGTGGTGTGGTGGCACGCCCAGGGGCGGCTTAGGCCGCGCCAGCCACCTGCGCCCTCTCCCATCTCCGGTCTTCTTGACTCTGTCTTGACACCGGACTCAGGTGGGGGAGGAGGAGAGAGTGCGGTAGCTGCAGCGCATGGCTACTATCACTTAAAACTAATTCACGCGCAAGTCACCGTCCCTGCACCACCTGGTGTGGAGCATACGGTGGACCTCGTCGAAATCGACGGTCGAACTGCCAATATATGGCTTTGCGTATATGTAGTCGCTGTTTCACGCTAACGCCCTTGCGTCTCCCGAGAGTATTAATGCTATGTTCTACACGTACTTATTCATGAAACCCGATATGCTTCATACTTTAACGCTAAATTCCACCGAAGGCCATTATTCTTATTATTTATCGTTTGTAGCACTAAATAACCCGAAGTTAGACAAGGATTCCTGTCATTGGGTAATGAATCCTTATCTTTTAGCAAGGTTCTTACTTTTTATCGTTTTTAAGTAGCAGATAACAGTCGGGTGCCCGTGGTTGATGCATGGTGCCCTCACTGGCAACGTCTACATGTCATACCGTATGCTCATCCGCAGTGGCATGCAATCTTACGTCTGCGCCCAGAAAGCGTCCTAGGAAGTGTCTGAACTACGTTAGCATAAGTACAATCAACATTTATGCAAAAATAATTGTTCACGCGATTTTAAAATGTGCGAGAGCCGAGGTTGATACCAAATCAGCCCGACACCACGCTAACCGCCGGCGTCCAACAACCGTTTTGCTTTTTCGACATCGATGCTGCTTTTTGATTCCGTTTAGCACAAGTCATTTGTGATTGGCAATGGAGCTAGATAAAATGCCGGCAAATTCACTAGCTGCTATCAAAGCCCGATATTGCTCCATTTATTTTGGAGTTCTGCCCTCGAACAATCCCAAGACTGATTTTCGGTTTAACATTCAACAGCTTGGCATCCTTTCGCTCAAATTGTTCAACTACGATATAGACTGGCCCTTCGGAAGAATCGTACACATTTTCGACGGTGTCGACTTTGCACCCAGGTGTTAGCTAACCGCTCTTCCGTTGCCAGTCGATGGGCACTTAGACTACTCGGTTTATTCACCAAAGGTGTCAAGAGCAAAGTATATTTGATCTGCACTTCTGGCCAGCGAAAGGAGCTCTTCGTGATTAATGGCTGTCACCCCAAATGGACAATTTCAAATAAATGGGGCAAAATAGTTGCCAGATGGCAAAATGCGGTTCAAATCACCTGAATTGTTGCCGCATTTAGGATTTCCTTGATCGTTAGAAAGTACATATGGAGCTTGCGCGATATCTCTATCGGCAGCAGGATCATATTATACGAATCAGTATCTGTATTCTTGAAAATGCTGGGTTGTGCGTATGGAAGACAAGCCTGTCCTTCTCGTGAAAGTATTTTCAGTCTACGGTTTTCAGGGTCATTAAACCTGTTTACGAACCATTAGCAATATAAATATGTATGTATATGAAAGGCCGTGAGGCCCTCTGATGAACTGAACATCTGGAATTTGAGTAACACAGGTTGCGAGACCTAGGTGGGGTTTATCAGAGCAGCGAGAAAAAGCTCATTAAATTATCCAAAAACTTACGTTTTCCGGTGCCACAGACCCCCACATGAGCCCTCCTTTAAATATCAAGCCACGTCTGCTGGTGGGTTCATCCTCAGCAATGCTAATGATTTGTACTTTCAGTGATTTTGCGACACCAAATGACCATGCAAACATGCAAAAATAAGTTCTTTCCCAACCATTATTTCGGTCCTCATCAGGTCCTACCGGATCAGCCAATTGAGTCGGTCAGTCAACTGGCACATGCATTAAGTTCAGATAAACTCGCAACCGACTCCCTCGTCTGCCTTTACTGGCCCAATGCCAACTGCCATCTCCTACGCGAGGACGTCGTCTTGCTGGATAGTCCTGGCGTCAATGTTGACCCCGACATGGATAGATGGATTGATCAACACTGCTTGGACGCGGACGTCTTTATTCTTGTCGCTAACGCTGAGTCCACTCTTATGCAGGCGGTGAGTATCACTCCTACTCCATCCCTTTGTCTCTTTGCTTTTCCAGTCTACCGAAGCGTACTTTTATTTCTGCCAGACATTCTCTCCCTCTTCCCCATATGATATTTTACGTCCCTCTCCTCCCGTCCTCCATCGTTTTATTATTTTTTTCGACTTTCCTTATCTTCCCCCCTTAAGCCCATCCTGCTCCTCTCATTCGTTCACCCTCGCTCTCATCCCCACGCCTCCTCACTCCCTTCGCTATCCATGTCTTCCCTAGTCTAATCCACTCCCATCGTCCTTTCCCTCCCTCTTCTCTTTGCTCTGTTACTTTCGCTTTCTAATTATCTTTAATGTTAGTGTCTACGTAGTTACTCTTTTTGATATTCGCTATGCTTAATTTATCATCATTGAGACATTTTTGAAGGCGTCCTGCTCGCCTTGCCTGATCCGTAGTCTATTTTAAATATGCAAGAGGGGTTTGACCGGATCTACGCAATAGGGGTTTTAAGGACACTGCCTGTTTCCCTCAACAAATAAATTAAAAATAGCACACGTCCTCCTAATATTTATGCTTCGGATGGCTTTCGAAAGATGCACTATATTTATGTCCTGCTGGCTCAAATGCACGATGTCTCGCATTCAGTACGGCAGTCTGCTGTCAAAGCCAGTATAATTTTACAATTATTACCGACTTACCTCATCATCTCCGGCATAATGTCGTTACGTCATCTGGTTGTCTAGATGTATTCTTAACGATTGTTCTTCCAGGAAGTTTCTAGTTAGGCACCGTTATGCTTGACCTATTTTTTCTTAAAGACATACTTTTTTGTTTTCGTTCCAGGAAAAGGACTTTTTCCATCGATGTGAGTAGCAAGATTTCAAAACCAAACATCTTTATACTGAATAATCGCTGGGATGCCTCTGCCGGCGAGGTTGAATACGCAGATCAGGTGAGCCACAGCACTTAGACCTTTGTCATTTCGAGTCCTTCCAAACAGGCTTAATCCTTTCAGGACAGTTGGTGTGCAAAGTATTTGAAAGTCTTGAAAAACTTTAGTTGTTATTCACAGTCAAAAAGTAACTAAATAAGTCCTCAAAACGGAACATCAGTGGACATAAAACGGAGACGAGCAATGAATCATATTCGAAGTTTAAATGGAGGCACTGACGCCATGCTGAAAGAAAAGCAGATTTTTGGTAGTCACTTGGAGAGTTTTCTTCTAAGATCCTCTGCCTTCGAGAGTGAAATGCCAGATTGGGAAACAGTTCTCCTACCCCTAGTGCTGCCACGCCTTAGTGCTGCGAACAGGACAGCTAAGCCAGTTCTGACTCGTTTAGACTAGCATGCGAAGTTATCCAGGTTGTGCTCCTGCTTCTAAGTCTGTACCCCGCAAGGCTTACAAGCGAGCTCCTGGTTTTCCTCTCATGACCAATGCCCACATCTCTAGTTCACCAGCTCGAGTCCTGATTCAGTGAGCTAACTTTCGGGCGGTTCCACTTTTGTGTTGGCGCTGCACTCGATCGAGCCACCCTCAATTGTCAGACAGAAGGGTAAAAATGGAACAGTCCGATCTTCCTCGTTTGTCACAAACGCACACTTCCAGACTGTCTGTCGTATTTTGCAAACGTGTATGATGCCCTCATTTTATGTGTAATAGTGTCCTTCTTGCCCTCGCAAAAGTTCAGACAGTAAAGAATGCCGTACTTACTTGTTTTATTTGATGCCTGATTTCGTTATCGACCCGCCCGTTTTTACGGATAATTTGATCCTATGCCATGGAAGCTGTCCAATGGTCCAAGATCTAGACCAGATCTCAAGAAGCTATCGGTGACCAGCTGGGACCAGACTTTGACTTTACGTGCACGGGAATTGCTCAGTAGCCTAGAAGTTTTATCTTTAACCTTGGCTGGGATTCAAGAAGCCGGATTTTGGATGAAAAAATGGCACGTGGTTTTGTCATTTTTCAAGTTTGTAGATTTCAGGTGGCGGGCAGTTCTTGGGAAGTACAACCCCATGCCGCATCTGCACTGTTGACGATGGAGCACATCCACAATTGTGTTTGATCAATACGGGGTAAAATTGGGTAATATGGTGCTCTAATTGCGTCTGTGTGGCTTCTTAACTACTACACGCCAGACTGTTTAGCATGAAGTGGTGCATGCGGGCTGACCGATTCTGGGGGTTTTCCTTCCTCTGGGAAATTAATTTATTCGTTCATCGCTTCAATAAGCATACCGTGCTTTAAAATTATCGCTACGCGTCAACAGTTTTGGCTTGGAAAAATTTCTGGCTGAGGAGATAACTGGGCTCCGCTTAAAGCCAGGTTAGGTTAAAATGGCGTTCTTGCTCATGTCAGCATCGAGGCGCTCTATTGAAGATATTTTATCGTGATAGTTGGCACCAGGCTGCGTGTGTGGAAATAATGGACCTCTATCTGCGTTATAATTTGAAAACAATGGACGGTGCATTGGAATTCGCCTTCACTGTAGACAAATTCACGCGTAGATCACAGTTTAGTGCCTTTATGTGCGATTATAGATGAGCTTTGTCGCGGTCGGGTTCATAGCTTTTCTCTAATTGAGCCACCTCTGAGGGTCCGGTAGCACGTGTGAGGTTCTTGTAGACGCGGATTCAACCCTGTTCAGTAGTCTTAACTTGGATTTGCCGTTCAAATAGGTCGAGCTGGGTAGGAGAGAGGTATCGAAACTATGCCTATGATAGCCCTTTACGGTCTTCGGAGTATTAATGGCCCATCGCCTGCAATGGCCAAACTATCCACTCCACTTTCCAAATTCTAGGTGAAGGAGCAACATTTGCAGCGCTGTGTCTCCTTCCTGGCCGACGAACTGAAGGTATGTGGTCGCGACGAGGCGATGGAGCGAGTATTTTTCGTCTCAGCCCGTGAGGTGCTCACCGTACGTGCCAAATCCTCTTCCAACTGCACACCGCCCGGTGCGGCGCCAAACATTGGTTTGTCCCTCGGCTGGCGGTAAGATACCCAAACTCACGCCCTCTGTATCTTCCGCTCTTTTTAGCAGCTTCTGTAAAGTTTGCATTTCTTATAGGGTACCCCCTGGCTGAAGGATGGCAGGCACGTCTGTTGGAGTTTTCGACTTTTGAGAAGGTTTTCGAGGTGAGCTCAGTGGGTGTGACTACTTTAGCAAAAAATAGTTTGGTGCATGATGCGAATTTTTTGTAAGAGTTTGCCCGTGCCTTAACTTAATGAGGCTTATCTCCATGATTCAACTGATTGGTTGGATGCCTTGTCTTATGTGATTTCCTTAAGCTGTTTCTACCTACCACGGATAGCAGTGAATATGTGCAGTTGAATTCACAACTTTTACTCTGTTCGAATGATCGGTAAGTTGTTCGGTCAAGCTGAGCCACTTGCCTGGCCTCCTTGTCACCCCCGGTCGGATCCCACTTTACCACTTTTTGCGATGGTATGATTAAGCCCTCTTGCGATCAACAAAATCAATTGTTCGACAGTGGTTCAGTATTTACTCCCGTTATTTTGCAGGCTGGATGCGATCGGTACTGACTTGCAACCTAAAGATTTTATCGTGTGTATGCCAATTACAAGAACCAATAGGTGACAAACATGACAGGATTCAAACGGCTAGCTCAAACACGATCCCAAGAGAGCCATTTGCCTTGCATTCGTTGATGAACGCTCACCGATCGCTATCAGAATTCACTCGTTCCGTTCTGCCTTGAGGCTCACTCTCGAGCCCCGTCAGTAGCCGCACAGCGGCTAGTAATCGGGTATGACTAACTGACGACGGCTAATAAGCTAGAAATGGCCATTACAGTCTCCCTCGTCTTTGCCTGATATATTCAGAGCCCGTTTGTGTTAACTTGACCACGCTGCTTTCAGGCTCTCGAGGGAGTGTGCGTGGGCTGTCACCTTCAAAAGTACGCTGACGAACATAGTAAAGTTCCAGCAGGTTTGGGCGGGCTGCTATTGTATGGAAGCTGTGCAAAGTCGGGCAGCTTGGTAGTTAGAAGCCATGTTGGGCTACCGCCTGAACGGTAGGAGTCCCGGAAAGATGAGGTCTGTCTGTTTGTTTGGTTGTGTCATACTTGGCGCGTCCTGAGGCGGTAGACACAGAAACGACTCTCTGCAAAGGCTAGCTGTGAAATGAGTAAATGAATAGGCAGTTGCGGCCCATATCGCGGTAGTAATTACAGGCATGCTTATTCACCGACCTGGCAAATCATTTAGCTGTGAAGAGACCACAGCAATAATGCCAATGCGATATGGCGACTGTTGTCCACCATCAAGCCGGTTTTTATTCGCCCCCATCTAACATAGTCCTAGAGCCTTAACGTAGTGCGTTGACGTGGGTGATTGAAATTTCCATTTTAATTCCAAAACTGGAGTATAACCACTGCTCCAACAAGTAGTCTCACGCAATCTCTATACGGTAAGCCTCGGCTAAGCTCGCATTTTCGATGATTAGAGGCCTGTCGCCTCTGCCCGCCGGTTGGACTTGCTGGGGGCCATTGGCACTGAATGTAGAAATTCGCTAAACAAAAATGGAATTCGAATTGCTTGTATTAATTATATTTAAGTAGCGGTTTAGATTCATGACATGTTCTGGTATTTGGTAAGTTTTAAGGTATTCGGTCGATTTTTTTGAGCTGACTGTTTGAAACGGAAATACACCAAGCCAGGATGTGCTCGCACCTATTTTCCGAATTAACTGTCGTCAGGCAAGTTTCTTGCATGCGAGGGATGAATAGTGATATCGGTCATCCAGTTTCTGGCTGCGCGATCCTATCCAAGACAAACGTTTTTTTGTTACAACTAAATTTGTCCGTAGAGGCTTAACTGTCCATCTCGTGTAGACCGGTCATGAACCTCTTCATGAGGGTTGATCTTGGTAATCACCACAATGCTACGTGTTTTTGTTTCATCAGAAAATTTTGTCGGACTCTGCGACTAGGACGAAATTTGCTGCCCATACTGAGCAGGGCAAGGAGTTAGCTGCCCACTTCCGCGGAATCATGGAGACCACTTACGAGGCCGCCCTTGAGGAGAAGTGAGTTCGCTTTGTGTCATATCTGTAGTCTGACTCTATTTCCTAATAAACAGTTTAAGGGTTTTTCTTGAGGTCATCGCGTACTTATCAGCGGGATTTTTAGACGAACTGGAGACAGGACTTAACTGTAATAAGTAGCAGTTTTTCGTCGTGGTAGATATGCGCTCATCGATCGTTTACAGGACTCACTTGTTCCGTTGTGCCTTGGGGCTCACTCTCGTTCCCTGTCAAAGCATGCACAGCGGTTAGTATTATAGACAGGATGACATTACCGACAAAGACTGCGGAGACTGGAATGGCCATTTCTGACTTTATTAGCATCGTCAACCAACCATACCCAACCCTTGTGGTGTTTCACTCGAGGCTCGAACCTGCAACCTGTTGATTAGAAGTCCAACGATCTAACCATTGCGCCGATTGAAAACCGGCAGGACAATGATCTCGTGGCTCAATGGTTAGAGTGTTGGAATTCTGATCAAGAGCTTACGGGTTCGAGCCTTGGGTGGTGCACCACCTGCGGTTGGGTATGGTTGGCTGACGACGGCTAATACGTCAGAAATGACCATTTCTGACTTCATCCTCAACCTTCCCTTTGGAAGAACATTTTACCTGATGTAGCGAAAGGTGTTCATTAACCCAAGTGCTCCACCTTCTACCGTGACCAATCACATATGTATGGTCGCAGAACCTGACTCTTAAGTATTCCTGTGTCATCAGCGTAACCCAGGTCCGTGCTACACGGACAGTGATCCGCCGTGACACCAGAGTGGTACGTTAGCGCACGTTAAAGAACCCCGTTTATCACGTGGTTGAACCGAGTTTATGAGAGGACATGCGTAGGCCGGGGGTGGTGGTGGCAGTCGATGACATCGCTTTTTTTAGAAGATCTCCTTCTTTTGTTAGCCTTCGCTGAGAAGATGGATGGCCTTGAAGCGATAAGATAGTTCAGTATATTGAAGGGTAGGAGGCATTACCTTGAAGACCCTATTAAAAACGGTACACAAATGTTCGAGTTAATATATATATATATATATGTTACTATAAATTAGGGAGTAACATATTCAATTGGAAGATATTGAAAAAAAGATGTTTTGCGTCGATTAGCTACACGCAGCTTGGGTGCTGCACTTTTCTGCTTGAAATCATTCTAAGTTCGACCGTTTTCGTTCGACTCTACACAGGGATGCAGCCATTCGCTACAGACGTCTGTCAGAGAGTCGCCTGGAAGAACTGCGCACTAAGCTTCAGAAGGCGTCCCAAGCAATCGAAGAACTCATTTCCAAGTGTCTTATCGACGTGGAGGGTCAGGTGGCTAACGCCCTCTGCTCCGAGATCCGGAGATTGAACGAACTGGTTGACAATTTCGATCGTCCATTCTCCAGTGACCCTTCTCCACTACAGTTCTACAAACGCGATCTCAACGCCTTCATCGAGCGTGAGTTGGGTCGCAAGTTGGGCGAAGCGTGTGCCGGTGATATCCACTCACAGGTTGTCCGCGCAGAGCAGTTCATGGCTGGTATGTCAAGATCACTTTTCTAGTTCATTTGTCATCCTCTTGAGACTATCGAAACCTTTCGGTGTTAATATTGAACTTCCAGTATAGCATTTTTTAGGAGTAGAACTACCTTTTATCCCTTTGCATACAAAACACGAAGGCAGCAAAATTGGAGCTTTGCTCATTCAAACCTGACACTTTTCTATGTTTATTCGTGCAAATTAATGGCGCCTTGTGATACTAAAATACTATTTCTAGGTGCCGTCGTACAATATGGGGTCGATGGAGCGTTCCATACATTGATTCTCTGCGAGAAAAATCGTGCGAATTCCTCCTACATTGTAAGGGTAACTGACGGTTCAACCACTGATTTCGACTAGGTCCTCCGTGTTCTTCACAGCATGGTGGCGCAGAGACGGTGACTTGCGCGAGATTTAGTTTATATGGGTAGTAAACTTTATGGCACTCCCACTCGGACCACGTGGTTGGCCCAATGTGTGTTTTGTGTGGAGTGGCTGACTGGCGGACTGAGAGTCAGGCTGCAGTGGCTCCTTCTTAATGTGGCCTTTACGACACTCCCACTCCGTGGAATCCAAGCCAGGTGTGGTGGTACGCCCAGGGGCGGCTCCGGCCGCGCCAGCTACCTGCGCTCTCTCCCTTCTCCGCTCTTCTTGACTCTGTCATGACACCGGGCTCAGGTGAGGGAGGAGGAGGGAGTGCGTTATATGCAGCGCAAGTCTACTTTCACTTTAAATCACGCGCAATTCACCGTTCCTGCACCACCCTCCCGTAGAGCATACGGTGGGCATCGTCGGACTACTACGGTCGAACTGTCGAGTAGTTAACTGGCGCCGCATTTACTACTTTCTCCCATCTGGTGCCGGTGGACCGAGTCGGGAAGACCGGAGGTGGAATCGGGAGCAGGTGGCTGGCGCGGTAAGAACCCGCACCTAGGCGTACCACATCCCCTCCCCAATGGGCGGCGTTTGTTATGGGTGCACGTCCTCAGTAAGACGTGTCGTGTCCTGATCTAGGTCCGTGTTTTACCCTGCGAAGGGGCCACATGACAGAACAGAGCAACCAACCTGTCTAACACAAGGGTAGTTCCGCCAACAGGCTACTCAGCCCAGCGAAAACTCACTGCTTTGACCATTAAATGTATGGAGCGGAATTAACCTGCTTGTTAAACTCTATCTCAATTTCCTGTTTATAACATGACATTTTTCATTATAGCCGTTTGATTTTAGACCCAATGCTGCAGGCCGACAATTTCAATATTTCAAAAACTACTAAAAGTCTGCCAACTTCCATTGCGTACTGACTGAAAGTGGACCGCCAAACCAGCACCTTACAGTGTACACCGATGTGGTCAACCATTTTAAAATTATTTCTAAAATATTTGTAATTGTTCGGAAATTACGGATTGAGCAAAACCGGTGAGGATGGGCTGTGTAAGCTACGGGGTTTTCAATATACATAACTAACTACTATCTTTGTACTAACAGTAGAGAAAATGCGATTCCCAGGTGGTAAGTCAGAAGAAGAAGGAGCGTTTACCGAGAGAGGTATATTGGTTGTCTGACGTTTCGAGTAGTTGTTTCGTCTACCCATCTTCAGAGACTGGAGAGTCATGCTTGCACCTCCCATTATATGTCACAGTTCGCATTGCTCCTGGCCTGTCAACAATGGCTGTGCGCTGTGTCCCCCTCGTGTCGCCAGTGTCGTCACCACCGCCGATCTCCTGTTCTGCCACGCCAGCTTGTGTCGGCCGCGGCGTCCCACTACGGCTTGGTTCACCCTGGTCGTCGTCACACCTGCTGACCCCTTGCGATGCCGCATCATCCGGGGTTTCACGGTGGTGTGCTGCGGAGATAGTTGGCGGCCTCGAATGTTCGACGGAAAAACGGTCTCCTGAAGGGGGCCGGCATGCCTCTCCAGTCTCCGAAAATGGGTGGACGAAACAACTACTCGAAACGTTAGACAATTAATATACCTCTCCCGGTGAACGCTCCTTCTTCTTCTACTATCTTTATTTTAGTAGGTTTGTTTACATTTATTATTTCACAGATTCCTCCGCGCCTTGGTTTACTAACCACGGATGGCCTGTTGGGGTTATTTTTGTTTTAGGGATCAAATATGCACGCGTATATTAGATGACTAATTACCCAGTCAACTACTCAAAGTATGGCATCTCGGCTAATTATTTTACTCTCACAGTTTCAATAAACGACCTGCCTTTATAAATGTGCTCTCTCGTCTGCCATCTCGTTCCATCCCGCCGACGCACACAGGTCTCTACGCCAGTCTGGTGCCAGAAGAGTCCTCTAAGAATCGGATCATGCAGAGTGTCTTGGCCGCCTCCTTTGAGCCCGAATTCCACGTTGACTGCAGGAACATTTGTGCTGAATTCCGTGAGGATCTCTCCTTCCGATTTAGCCTCGGTCTCTCCACCCTTGCTCAGAAACTGTTCCATTCCCCCCGAGAGAGGATGTCCTGGGCCCAGGTTAGTTTTCGCGAAAGAAGAATCTTTTCCTGCTTTCGGTTTTAAAGGTTTCTTTGGGGCATTTTTCACTTCTCAATCTGCTCTCGTGCACGTTTAAATATTTAAAACTGGCTAAAAGTGCTCAATGTTTAATTCGTTAGGGGTGGGGAAAAAGAGTTGATTAGGGGGACGAGAATGAGGTCGACCCTGTTCTCGACCTTTCCTTTATATAACCAGACACGCATTTGGCCTATCACGGCTCTCCAAAAGTTACTGCTAGTGGCATTTCCTGGTTCCCACCACTGGACCAAGTTCCCACGCTACTAAGTGCGGTTTTTCGGCTACTCACGCATGCGATATCCGGGTAGGCGAAGCCGATTTCTAGTATGTTGAGAGAATAGCGTGGATTTGACACAGGCCGTTTGAACTGGGATCCGAGGAGTTAAATCAGCATCTCGTCGATTTCGAAGGAGGATGTTTTCCAGGATTTTGGTTAGTATACTAACCGAACGGCGGAAACGTCGTGACCGATCGGCGCCTGGCCTGGCTGCCAGCTGCGGAATATTAAGGCTGTGTACTGATCTACTCTGAGTTCCAAACATAATTATGAGTTTACGTATTGCCTTGATTCTGAGAGTCTAAGACCCATTTAGACTGTCTTTTGGCTACCAGCAGTGAATAATCGGTGGAAGCTTTGCCGGCAAACGCAAGGGCCATTATTCATCATAATTCAGTGGCAACCTCATCCCAAACTGCGTGCTGAGGTTTGAACCCGGGACAATTAATCATTAAGAAATACTCTCACCCTCTTCACTGTGGTCTCATGTCTTATGGGCTGTGATCGGCAGTTTCCAGTCGCATGAGCGTGTGTTGTATTGGTGTATCTTGTCTACAGACCAAAAATGGGCATTGCCTGGGTGGTACAAAACAAACACCTGACAATTCGTTCCCTCTCCCCGCATCACGTGGATGGTCCCTAGACCCGGAATCCTAAGGCAAAGGTCAGAAAAGTTCGTACTTTCAGCACTTTACATCGGAAGAATAATAAATTATTGTACTACGTATTTTAAATAAGTAGCTAATATTTCAGGATGACAGAGACTGGAAATGCTTTCCTATATTGGTGGAAAACTTGTCGCTACTTTGCAGGCGAAAACTTGCTCTTAACACGCTTCTAATCCGGTAACTCAGAAAAACTCTACTGCCGTGATCGCGTGTGCCCACGACAGTTTTTTATTCACTGTATCCACTATTTTCTCACCCAAAATAACTTCTTCAAACGTCTTCTCCCCTACACAGGGTTATGCTGGATCGCCGTCACACGCTGTTGCCGAACTCTCCGGTCCTTCCGGGCCATATTTAGCCACCTTCCCTCTCTCCCTTGGCAGAAACACAGTGGGACTCGCTGTTGTCGGTGGTTTGTGCGTTACTTCAGAATAATTATTGTCGCTCTCCTAACTAATCAATATATATCCTGGTTTGAGGATACAATTTAAATTCTCCGTTGCATGATGGCGAACAGTAACCACTGGAGAGTGCACTATTTGGCAGCGACAGGAAAAACTGGAGTGGCCATTTCTGCTTTGCATGCTGTAGTCGGCCAGCCATATTTCTCCAAACTGGAGATTTGAATCAGGGTTGTTTGGTCGTCGAGGAATGTCGCCATATCTACTTATGCCTGTACTGGCAACTATACTTGCTAGTTTACTCAGCTCTTGAGCCTGTGGTATCTTCAGTCAGTGCGAGGCGCGGATGCCCTCCGATCGGTGGACAAGCCCTCAGTTGGAATTTCATCACTGAATAGTGGATTGAAGAAACTTGCGCCCGCTAATCTCTCAAATCCGACTGAGTCATATTCATCCTGTTCCACAGCTGACCACCGCGCAGGTTGCCTCGTGCACTGGCTAAAACTCCGATATTAACCTGTTCCTGCAATACTGACGGGATGTGCCCCCGATCGCCGCGCAGTTCTGGCCGTAGCGTCAACCGCGCGAGTCTTGGTTTTCTGTGGGATTTCTCGATAACATTAAAGACACGTCTAGAGATGACAGAACCTGTTTCGTACTAGCTTCATACATTTGATTTTCCTGTCACCGCAGAACAGTTCACGGCGTCAGTGCTCTCGGCACCCAGTAAGTAGGTGGAGTCACTTCATTTGATGTGAAGCTGTCTAATGGCAATTCGGTATCCTGGCCTTTAATTTCAAGCCAAACTGGTAGGAGGCAAACAGTATGCGATTAAGGCCACTTAAGCTCCCCTACTAACTGTATGTTGGCTGCTACTTCGAAAAAGTGGCCACACGTATTGATATCAATACCCCCTTTAAACAGATCTTGAAGGCCGCGGGCTGGCGCGTAATCTTTCTCTGTGCGGGACTCTACGCTGGCCTTTACGCCTACGAGCGCCTTACCTGGACATCCCGTGCTCGGGAGGAGGTCTTCAAGCGCCAGTATGTCGCCTACGCCTCGCACAAGCTGCGTCTCATTGTGGACCTCACCGGCACCAATGCTCGCCACCAAGTAAGTCTTTGATTCCTTCTTTTATCTCGGGCCCAGAGTTTGATAATTGAGCCCCCCCTAATTTATCAAGACATACCGTTGCGAGAATCAGGTTGGAATTGAGAGGAATGGTGGTGGTGTTTTTCATTGTAGTTAGCTGTGAGAAGGATTTTGTTCCTTTTGCCAAGGAGATGTCGGATGGTTTTTGTCACGGCTGCCTGAGACCATTCTCAGTACTGACAGCCCTTCTTATCCTGTAAATCGCCTCTTCATCATAAGGGCGAATATAATTGGGTTTTATCAAATGCGTTCTTAATTGCGTGTGGTCAGCAGCCCTTCCAGAAAACGGTCTTTCCAAACAACAGAAGGTCACTCCGCATTAGATTCGAAAACGCCCATTATGTGTATCAATTCGGTGTCTAGGAAACCGTCACTTGGTGTAGTTCGTCTAGATTTACTTCAAACGATATTGTCCGGGGACAGGTATCGCATCGATTCAAGTGGCAGTGGGTCGCTTCTGCCGCCGACGCTGCATCTTCTGTACTTCTCGTTTGAACTGCCAGGGCTGCGAACTGGCGTATAGGCAGCTCTGTTGACAGGGAGCTCGTTTGGGGTGATGTTCCGTGTGTATCTATTTTCCACACGCTTAGTGGTCGAAATCCTTGTTTATGCCGGTTGCCTCTAGACAGGGAATTCACATGTCTCGGCCTTATTTGTGCTCGGCAAAGCCAACCAGAACATGCAGAGCATAGCCCTCCGGCCGTCTAAAAACCCAATTGGACCACCGATCGTTGGACACTTGTTGTCTAGGACATTCAGCATTTCCTGCAGACCTCTGCTGACCTATAAGCTGTGGAGATGGTATCTGACTTGGGGACAGTTGTTCAGCCCTCGCTTCCAGGATCCTTCTTTTGGAGTTCTTCTTTCTAGTCTTGGGCAGTAAATAGCAAGCGCGCACCACCCAGCTGGTATTTGAAAGAACAGGACATTACGAGAAACTGCCTCTTCTTTATGAGGGGAGGATATAATGGGCTTCTGTCAACAGGCTCACTAGTCGCATTTAATCAGTAGCCTTTCCAGAAACGGTCATCGTAAACAATCGGCGGCTAAGTCTAACAACAACCATAACCGTAAAAACTAACATGAATTAATTGCCAAAACTATCCATAACTGTTACCATAAAATTACCATAAACCTAGCCCCCCTAATCCTAAAGAGGGGAAACCATAGCCATAAAACTAATCCTATCCATAATCCATTGTATAAACTGCTGAAACCATTACCCACGAAACGTAGACTTTAGCGGCCCGGATAGCAGATTTTATGCCAACTCCCGCAAGATGTCACGAATGCTGAACCTAGCACCCCGCAAACGTCGAACCTAGACAGCTTACTCGTTCAAGGCAAAACAACATTGGGTACAATAGAACATAGCTGCTGGCTTTTTGGACTATGAACATCATATAGGCACGGTAAGCGCCCTATAACCAGCGCGGTTATTTTGAAGCAGATCGGGGTTTTTACGATCATCAGCACGCCTATTGAAAACAATTTAACTAGTAATGACAAAAAGAATTGACCAAGTAGGGCCGTTTATAGTGCTTCCACCACCCACAGAAGAAATTCCCTTTGATCGGCTCCTACAGGTGGTTGCTAAACCCACAAGACGTTGGCGCTGAACTATCCTTCAACCGGAAAACACTGACTGTATGTGTGCCTACCAACCGATAAGAAATGGACGCAATGTCAAATCAGAGGAGGGCTCTTGAGTGACACCTTTTTTACTATCTATTGAAATCACAAGGGGAAAAAAGGTGCTTAAGTTGTGCATATTTCTATGGTAAGTTGACGATGTCTATTATAACCCAATCACTGTAAAGTTTGACATATGCTGCAACTTCTAAAAGCGTGGTAAGTTCTCACTTTTGGCTGCAAATATTTCGATTGCGTTATCGCCTATTGAAAAAGGGATACTATGTGATTCCGTTTTGCATCCTTTTTACAAGCCGTAACTAAAACTTATCTAAATATCTCAAATGGTCATGGATAATACACGTTACTAAAGTACTTGGTTTTCCAAATAAGAATTGTATAGGCGACTGAAGAACCTTACTCCAAGGGCGCTTTTACCACCCGTGAACCTGCTGCTCAATTTTGAAATCTTACTTAAGTAGTATTTTCCGTTTGAATAGATGTCGGATATTTCCGACCAAGTTTTCGTCAGTTTTCCTACCGGCCTTGCAAGGCTCGGCCTCGGTTCTTGCAGTTGGTTAGTGACAAAGGGTGCTTTAACTGCATCGCTACACTGCTTATTACTTTCTCGATCTGTAGGTAAAGCGAGAGCTGCAGCAAATACACAGGCGTCTCGCTGCGGAGGGTGAGGATGCAGCAACCGGTCTGGCGAGAGAACTGGATCAACTGGATTCTGATATAGTTACCCTAAACGAGATCACTGTGGCGGCGAAGACTCTCAAGTAAGACTCCTGAACTTGCCAGCCTGTCTGCAAGTTTCTTCTAGCTAGCATTCTCATGTGTTGGTCTATTTTCGCCGGTGATTCCATTTCTATCTTGTTTTTTTTCCAGAAACAACGCCGTCTACCTGGATAGTTGTTTGAACAAATTCAACCAGGATTACATCAACACAACATGGACCTAGTGCCTGTGATGCATGCTTTTTCATCCGTACCCTCGCCTGTTCTTTTCGTCATCAAGATCCTTCTATCCTTTTTACATACATTCAGAGAAATCATCTTTTCCTTTATCTTGTGTTTCCTGCGTCCAATTCGTCAACGACGTCGTCTCTGTCCCAGTATGCAGCTGACCCAGTTTAGGTTATCTTTCCCACATAGAACTAGTACTTCTTGCCGCTTGAACTCTTTCGTCCTGTTGATGCGACTGAAAGTGTTTTCTTTACCTGAGTGGACCGAAGTGCTAGCTGTTCAACATCACAATACCGTCGATAAGTCCAACTAGAGTATGTGGACCATAATTATCCAATCGTTCAAAATGACCGGGCGGTTGTTATGCGGAATGTTTTGGCGGTTCCTCGTACTCATTGAATTGAAAAATTACACCTTCACCGGCCGATACGCCAGTCCTAGGGCTTCTACGATAGTTTTGGGATGCGGCTTATTTGGCTGTGGACAGTATTTGACATGTCAGAATATCGCTTATTGGTGGTTTTTATGGAAAACTGATTCGCCAAACCGGTGATACCGCGGCTGAAGCTTTCTGAGTGGGTGTCTGTACAAGTCTTTGCTCAGTACGACCGTTAGCCATCGGATCAAGAATAATGCCTGTGGCTGCTTCGACAGACTGACAGAAACCGATGGAGACGAATATGCAAGTCCTAGGTTATTGTTGCAAGGAAGATGAACGCGCGATCGGATTCCGGTGATCCTTTTTTCTTTGTGGTGATAGAAACCGTTAATCATTCGTGACTGTGGTCTTCTCACCCAATCCAACTTGACCGGCGCACGCGGAATGCCCGGACAGTGTCCTTTTTTAGAATTCTCCACCATTACCTACTTGGCTAAACAAGGCAACTAAGCATCCTCAAAGATCAGGACTACTGTGTGCAATGATCGATCGTCTCTGCATGCGTTGCGACATGTTATAGCCGGTCTGAGGAGCTTCGTTAGCTCCCTTCTTCATCTAGAAAGCACCGAATGCGGTGGTGCTGATCGATTTCGCCTACGGTGATGATGTCTTCCGGCTAGTCTCAGGCTTTTGTGCTCCAGTGTCTGTGATGTCTCAAAACCAATGGGTTCATTCATCAACCCCGGAATTGCTTTTGAGCTGAATCCAGGACCCCTACTTGGGATGCTTTAAAATACCTTGGGTTAGGCTGCTGCCGAATAAACAGATAAGGGACGTCACCGTCTGCGAATACCTGCTGCACACGCGGTTACCACGGTTCCCGGAAAGTGTTTGGGTAACTGAAGGAACATCTCCATCGCCATGAAGATGCGCGTGTACCGGGAATCCGTCCGGATGTACGCGTAGAGGAGCGAAAACTGAAGGCGGAAAACCATTTTCCAAGTGATTTGCACTTGCTTTCGAATGAGATATTGAAAGCGTCACGAGAAACACGAATAAGGGAATTCGGGCGCGTTCTTCGTCTACCCCAGAAGCTCATTGTTGTCGCCCGGCGCCATCACCAACTTGGAGGCGTCGAAGAGTATTTCAACTTAAAACCTGGCTCGGCGCAGTTCGCAAGGACATCAAGGTAGTATTTTGTCGTTTAATATGTTTTGGGCCTCCGATGCCTGTATATTTGTAAGTGACCGCTAACGACGAAGACGGCTGGACCGTGCTAACGATTTCCGGCTAATTTGTCATTTTAAGCGAGTCATAGTCGTTCATTCTTACTTCCTCGCAACAGGACCGCCCGTTGGCTTAGTTGCGGGCAGCCCGACGCGTTCTCAGTAGGCGGATAAATAGCCCTCAGCAAATGCCAGCTGAAAATAGGCAGGCAGAGGCCCGGTGAACGACCAATCGTGGACCACGAGGTGGATGTATCTTCAGACAAGACCGGGCCACTAGTCGAAATGGTGGATTCAGCTGGTCATTTGATAAGGCTTCATGCACCGTCCGGCATACCCAGAGAACCCTGGAAGTATTGAAAAGCGTCTTTGCAATCAGTCCCTGCGTAATCGCTGTATGACGAGTCACAATTCAATGGGACCTTCGGATGGCTGTGGCCCGCAAGCCCTGTCGAGGGCAAATAAACCTTTGCCCTCTTCTCCAGAAGCAACAACATCCTAACCACATGACTACCCAGGTCTTGGCGCATTCGCGAGCCATGAAAAGACACTGATCAAGCCCATTGGGAACTTATTTAAACGCCATAAGCAGGAATATTGAATGCCGGTCGCCATCCGGCATAATTGTGGAACTGTAAATTGATGTTCAAGGGGTCTGCGTGCGGACATGCATATCCAATGCAAGGCACTATAGGACAGCATATCTGTACTAAGTCACTCCACATAATCGTTATCTGGACAGTCACGGTTCAATGGGGTCTTCGGATAACCGGGGGGCCTATGATCCGCACGCCCTTGGTAAACTTGACAACCATAGAGGAATAGGTTCCTAGGTACTACTGGCTTATATAAACGGGAATAGGAGCGCCCCACCTCCGTAATGAAGGTGGTCCTGCACACAATTCAAGGAAGGTTAAATATTATAAATCAGACCGTAGGCCTAATCTTACTCTAAACCTCTTACCCAGCACCAGCCTTAACTTTAAATTGTCTCAACGCTAACCCTAACCATATTTTGTCTCAAATTTGGCGCAAAGACACCCTTATTGAGGGCGCTTCCCGTTCTCATGTCCCGTTTAGAGGGCCATATAAGTCATCCTTACTGCTTCCTATCCACTTTAACAGCCAATTCGAAGTAGGCTACTGCCACGCGGAGAGATGGCGTCCTGTTAAACGGCAATTACAATCACTCAACAGTAGAAGCTTCAACAAAAAACGGCCAACTTCGGAGCGAAGAGAATAAAAAGACAAAGTTTAAAAGTAGGAGCCTTTTTCTATACAGAAAACAGTCACACGGCTGCTTCATTCACCTTCAGTCGCGTTGGTTTCCTTCACCTCCTGGTCGTCCCCCGCTTGGCTCTGATGTCGCAGCTTACGCCGCTTTCTCTGATGTCGCAAGTGTCGGTCCCTGATGTGCTTCTGCATCTCCCCCTTTGTTCTTCTCGTAGGCCTCTATGCCGCTTCGATCCATCGGACACTTGCAGAGCTCACTCAGCAGCTGCAGCCGTAGGTGTGGGGCTATCCGGAATTAAAAGTAAAAAGGTGGATACAAGTGGTCTGTTTTTTGTTGATTCCGATTAGGCTAAACACTTTGTGTGTACATCGAGATTCAGGTCCATAAGACAAAGGGTACATTGAACAGCCTTTAATTGCTGACTCCCTTAGGTTTTGGGTCCTTACCTTTTCCGTTCTTGGCACGTACCTTGTGTGTCCTTAAAGCCATGCCTAGTTCACTCTCAGATTGGTCGACAGGGCTTTCATGTTTCTAACTGTCATTTGGTACGCCTGTATGCCCAACTTGCTGTCGAGAACTAGTGTTGGACTGTCGATTTCTTATTCTGAGAGCAGAGCGCTAAATCTACTCGCGCGCTGTTTTACTCCCCAACCTGGGCCCGGTGTCAAGACAGAGTCAAAAATACCGGAGATGGGAGAGGGCGCAGGCTCACGCACTATGATCAACACCAACAAGGACAACTTTACCGGCTAGAGTTAAATCTTTACTTTGCAGCTTACCTCTGAGAATGAGGGGGGGATAAGAACTTTACCGAAGGAAACAAGACACTGGAATGACAAGTTTCGACAAGTCTCACCAGCTGGTTGCGCAACAATCCTAGGCTGCAGTTCGTCTTGATTCGACGATGTCCACCGTGTGCACAACAGCATGGTGGTGCAGGACGGTAACTTGCACGTCAAGTAGATTGAGGTGAGAGCAGAGCGCTGAATCTACTCGCGCGCTGTTTCACACCCTACCCTGGGTTTGGTGTCAAGACAGAGTCAAAAATACCGGAGGAAGGGCGCAGGCTCACGCACTATGGTCAATCACCAACAAGGACACAATAAGAAGGGAGGCGGCTAAGATCCCAGCTCACTGGGGATGCCGTAACGGTCACATTAAGAGGGGTCATTGCAGTCTGACCCTCAGTCTGGGGACCGAGTTTTCCCGTCGGTTGGCATCGTGAGGCTGAGCCGGGGCTACATGTCTGATGTCTGCACGCGGACCAGCTGAGCACCGAGCAAAGCTCTCATCGCCCTGACCTACGGTTCCACGTCGTATAAGCCGAGATTTGGAAACATTCAGTCACGTGTGTGGCGCACACCGATGTGGACGGAAACGAGGAGCTCCGCTTAGCTTGGGCGCCAACCGCCCACGAAAGCTTACAGCCAATAATCGAGAAAAGCTACTGGGAATGGCCTTTTCTGGGTCGCTTCCACTCCGTACTGAACCCCAATGCCACGTTGCAGCTAACGGCGGTCGAATTTATACTTCATCAGACATTCGCGCATTTCATTCGACCTTTTTTAACCAATAGGAAGTTCAAAAGCGATAGCCTATCCTTTCCTTGATAACACTGAATTGAACTGCACGCGGTGGTGTCACGCCGAAAAAAGGGCCTAGCACGATGCCCTACGTATGTATGATAGGCGGCGGCTTGGTTTTCCTAACAGGCAGAAGCAACCTTCGTGTTCTTACCAATGCTGAAGACTGTAATTCGCTTTAAAACGTAAACCTCACGAAATAGGAGAAGTCAAACCACAGTAATACTTTTTTCGTTGGGCGGAGTCGAACAAATAATCACCCGCATTGGAGTTGAATGCTTTATCTTTGAGCTACAGTCCAAGCCCGCACGGCAACGCCAGTTTTCGGAACTTGAGGAAATAAGAGAGACTTGTCGAGACTGGGACCAGGCACCGATATACACGGAGTACCAACAAAGACAAGTGACGGTGTAACCGCCATTCCTGACTTGCTAACCATCGCCGGAAAGTCATACTCGGGGGCTTCGAATACGGACCCACCCACGATAGGCTGTGCACTTCGAGTAGCCATAAGTGCTCCGGGTTTTCGGAAATCCCAACTGAAAGACTTGTTCTAAGATCAGACCTCCGGGTTTAAAATGAGAATAATTAACCCCTCGTATTGCAGCAGGTATCGCGTTTTGATTCCAGTTAGGCACCTATTCTTAACTCTAACCCTAACTCCCTCTGAAATTTAGCGCAAGGTCATTGGAAATGTCCTGTCGGTGGGCATACAGTTCCGTCCCATTCACCCTAAAAGCGGGGCGTACCATTCGGCCCGTCGTCGTTCTCCTCCCTGCTTGTCCTGCAAAAACTATCCTTCATGTGCACATTTTAAATGAAACTCAGTAAAAATTTAGGGCACCAATGACAGAAGTAAAAACATTTTCGACAAGTAAAATGCACAATAAATATTTCAGAATACGTACCATCAGTAAACGGTAGACTTTCAAGGAAGCGGGCCCAATCAATAGGCTGCAAAAATACAATCGAAAACGGTGATTAAAGGAGTGCGTGACTTTTAGGTTACCTCGGTATATTCTGAAAATTATTATTTAAGCGACAATATCAGTTATTATCTATGCCTGATAAATAACTAGTACTTGTTGATCAATAGTAATTATTGCCTAATAATCCAGTATTTCATCTTAACTAAACCAAAACTAATAATTACTTTTAAGTAGCCAGTAATTTTTATTATTTAATAATTAATGGTAAATGATAGTTTCCTGCAAGCACTGATTGATAACTCACATTACTCCACTGAGCCGGAGTATCGTCCTCATTTGCAGGGATATGCAGTGTCCACGCATTTACTTTCAAAGTTGGCTGCATCAATGTGATAACATCTACCTTCCTCGAAGCTGGCTCGTAGTTAGCCAGAGAGCAATCCAAGAGGCGATCGCCAGTCTTGAACGACACACCAGATACAACGACACTCCCGGAGGCAAAAGGACGTTTTAAACGAACATCTCCATCTTTTTTGCTCAGTGACACAGCCATAAGGCAGTTGTGACTTTAAGGAGCGAAAAATTAAAGGTGAGGAGGAAGCAACAACAAAAGAGTGGAAAGGGCGGAAAGTGATAACGATCAGATACGTGACACGCAAGAAAACTGGAGGCAGGTACTCCTGTAATAGAGGCCTGGTGGCAAAAGCGTTTGTGTGGGTGGGGTAAATAAAAACTGATTTATAGCTGTTTTGAGGAAGCAAAAGTTAAAAATACATTTGAACCATCGTTTTAAATGCACCAAGAATGCGTAAAATCATAGGCGTGTGCTTTGAACTACAGAGAATTAGGAGCTTTATGCGGGAGCAAAACTGAAGACCCAGGGCATTGGCTAGATATTTCAGGCGAACTGATCCCATCCTGCGCTGACCAATCAAGTGAAGGCGAAAGTAAGAAGGGTATATCGTTAAATCTAACTCTTGTGATAGTCCTGACTGAAGTTGATGACAGTAATATTCAAACCCTCACCTACATCTGCGGGACTAACTAACCCTGAGATCCCTAAGCGTAGCCCTAACATCTAGCATTGATCCTGACCCTAACTCGACCTCCTAGCCGCACGTCTGCGGGCCTAAAACTACCATCTGACCCTTAGTTGAACGCCAAATTTATTGGTAACACACTTTAGGGGAGGCGTGATGGGAGAATGAGCGAAAAGGTAAGGGGAGGGGGAGATTAACTTAAGCCTATCCAAAAGGACATACATGAGCATTTCTTAGAAGATAAAAGACCAGATGAGCCACATATCCGATTGTTATCCAGAAAGTCCCAACTACCCCACAACATAAAGCAGGCAAGAGGCTTTTCATTAGGCCGCTGAAATTACACAAGATGACCAGAATGATCAACTTACGAGCGAATGCCTACGATAATGAGATCTTCAATGGAGAACAAGCGTAGTGCCAGAAAGGCCTCAATAGTTCCTGCGGCGCTGCAGTCAACCAACTCCCTCAGATGAGGGATCCAGGATCCAAGGGTCAGCTCAATGCCCTTTTTAGACCGTCCCAAACGCAAAAATTCCGTCCCTACAAATTAGGAGAGAATTTGCATCAAAAATAAACAGCTGCATGCGAATTCATGCATTTAAGGACCCGTAGCTAATAAAACATATTCAGTACGAGATGATTCACCGTTCGCATGAGGACATCGCTTCATAAAAACCGATGCTAGCTTACCATTGGGATCTTTGAAGGCAGGAGCGATGCAATTGCTCCTATTTAAATCACCATATAAGCAGTCTGGTTTTAAGCGTTTTCGACAGCCACAGCAAATCACATTTAGCATAGATTCACGGGAACCACGTTTTTAAGTGAGGAAACTGTCGTCCTGAAACTTGGTACATGAATGCATACGGTATTTTGAAATCTTTCTGGCAATTGAAATATAATAGTAACCAAACCCTCCATCTGTGAGTTACACGGTCCTGAAAAGTCAGGACCCCTTCTCGTGCACGTTGAGTGAAAATTTTTAACGCAAAAATGGAAAAGCACAGTAAATCTCACAATGGTACTTTAGAATTTCTTATTCAGAAATTGGGGAGTTTCACTTAGATCACGAGTTATGCTGTGTTGAAAACTGTTCTTCGCGTATATTTCCCACAATACGACTGTAGAGATGAATTTATATAAAACCTTTCTAATAAAAGATCAATTTTATGGACAGTTCAAAAGGAATATAAAAGCACAGACTACTTAAGCAGCTGTTCTAGTTGGAAGGAAATATTCCTAGGGAGCCGAAAAAACAAGCATGCAATGGTACAGTAAGTGGTCTGGTGATTAGGTTCCATACTGATTAACACAATGTCGGTCATTATCCCCATTGACCGTATTCAAATGTGACATTCACATAAACCAAAACGCTACTAAGTGGAGAGGTGCCAAGCAGCAGAAAAACCGCATTTTGATTCGGCCACCACGATAGGTCGGTAGGGTCATTCCGATGAGACATCGCACATTCCTCACCGTCCGGGAGGCCAACAGATATGAGAACTTGAACCCAATGAACCATGCCCCATCGCATCTAGAATATGTCTGCACCTGGTGATGGGGTATGCGTGGCTGATGAGGGGCCCTTCAAACCAAAACCATTCATTCCATTCCCAAAAGCCTCCGACGGCAAAACTCTAATGTAGCACAGTGATGAGCAGCTCTGTCGGAATGTCGTGACAGTCTCGTTAGTGAGGATGGTTGAGGAAGGTTTTTCGGTCCATTCTGTAGTGACAACAGAAGGTCAAGTTGGTTGCAAATGAAACATGAAAACAAGCTGACTTAAAAATCCGCCTCCATGTAGGCGTTGCACAGCAGGCACAGGTTCGTCTACCAAACCAAACTTAAAACTTGGCAGGTTGCTGCAAAAGGCGGCAGATAAAAACCTCGATAAAGAGGACTGGAGTGGTTGTCGCCAATAGGACTGAAAACGCACGGGTCATGCTAACTACGTTTTGCCGTGAAGCTGAAGTTTCAAGCACCTGCAGGACGTCGCACCGGAGAAGAAAATGGGGAGACGAGTACTAATTTCTCGTTAAGTGAACGTCATCAGTCAGTCACAGCCCAACTCCATCACGAGGTGATCTCAGTGATCAGGTGGTAGAAGCGTTCGATTTGAGTATCACCGACAAACTGTGAGTTCATTGAAGTAATCGTTTCAACATAAAGGTATAGGTAAGATGTCGGTCAATGCTTAGGCATTCACGAACGACGACACTCATTGCTGCCTCACAGTGCGGGACAAGCAGTCCTACCCATGCAGCAAAATTGTTTTATAGTGCAGCCGACGCGTATTAAGCCAAATTAACAGGAATAGATGGATGCGTTTCGCTTCTGTCTCCCACGCATCAGCGGCCCGTCCGGGCCAAAACGACTGGGAATGAGATTGCATGCGGCGTAAAGGCCTGTGTCTACGGTGATGCAGACCGATTACAGTCCGATAAACGTGTAACGCAGCACAGACTCGAGATATTTCAGTTATGCGATGATGCTAGCCTTT
Organism: Schistocephalus solidus; assembly: GCA_017591395.1. Classification (NCBI taxonomy): domain Eukaryota; kingdom Metazoa; phylum Platyhelminthes; class Cestoda; order Diphyllobothriidea; family Diphyllobothriidae; genus Schistocephalus; species Schistocephalus solidus. The sequence goes on along the minus strand of WEDG01011849.1, from coordinate 7,551 downwards.
TAATGAGTCTCTTTTCGGTCGTCTGTGGAAACCACACTCTGCAAAATACCCCACTTGGGTAGTATGCCTTTTTAATTGATTTTCCATCAAACATATTCTACAAAAATAAACAAGTGGAATATATCCGTTCTTTTACACGGTTGAAAGTAAATAATACCTTCAAGTTCTATAATCTAAGAAAGCACATGCTTTGATTTTAAAAGACCGTAAAATGCCATCGTATCTTTACGTTTATTAATGTCCCTTATAAGGCAGACAACATGACCCATAGGCGCGGCAAAATTTTCTGCTTCCTATATTGGGCCGTTTAATATAATGGGGGAATCTAGGATCTTCCTTTAATCGAAAGTCGACGCGGCATGTAGTTTAGAAGCCTTCAAAAGCGCGATTCAAGGCAGATTCGGGAAATGAAGAACCTTTCGAAAACTGGTAGATATCTTTCCTTCGGACATCAAATTTGAAGATGAAACTTTCTACCGAATAGAGAAAAGAAAAATCAACAGGAAAATTCATACTACATAAGTAGTCATTTTATCGAGTGGGAATTTTACAGGCGGCCGGAAAGAAGTGCACCTAAAACACAGTTCAGAATTTCTGTCAACAATTCATGAGATAGATCACCTACTACATACAGCAAATGTATACAGCATTTACATTGTATGTTGTCAGGTGCCTGCCCTACACGTGTCATTTGGTACGACATTGTCCTTAAGTTACTTTGAAGTCTAAAAGAGCACATAAAACGTACGCGGCGATTCAGATAATAATGCGCCCAAATTCGGTCTGTAGCAAACAAGAAATTCTGTGGCATTATTGTTGGTTGCTTCTGTGACGGTATAATATTATAAGCATGAACTGATGGCACTGAAGTACTTTTCGGGTGCAGTCGCTGATGTTTACTGGTTAACTAGTCCGCATCAGACTGCATGGTGCTTCGCGACAGCTCAGGACGCCAGCTGCACGACCGCCACAGGCAAGTCCGACCTTCAAGAGGCTCCGAGCCTATGGCACACGGATGTACTAACAAGAACACAGTGCGTAAGCTGAACAAAGCACTGAAAAAAAATAATAAAAATGGCGATCGACAGAAGCAGGAAGTACAGCCAACTTACGGTCGCAATGGAAACCAAGTGAGAACTGTCGACAAAAGTTGCATCCAAGACTGGCCTAAAAGCAGGAGAGCCTGTGTTAGGAAGGTGACCTAGAAGCATACCCCGTGTGTCCCAGGCAGAAGGACTCGATCACATAGGGTTCCTTGGTCCGACTAATTCGAATCTTTTCATCCCGATCCGCGGTAGCCATCAGCCTTCATCGATACTTACACGGTCTGTAGGGGTGAGGAATTCATAAGCCTTCACTGTATGGCAGGGGAAAATACAATGTTAATCATAGAGCACCAAAATCGCGCAGTGTTTATATCGGCAAAAAAGCAATGCTTGTTGTTGGGGCAACGTGCTTCCTGTCAAGCTGCAATGGTTTTTCCTGCTGTGTCCGTTATGGGCTCAAGACTACTGCGTGTAGCACATTTGAATGCGAGGTTCCTACAGGTTAAATGCTGTTATCACGTTTCGATTCCATTGGTGATGACTTTGCCTTGTCAATGAAACGCGGTAGAGAGAGAAATTACTTAGGAAAAATGTAGAGAGCGGCCAATATCAAATAAAACTTACAAGGCAGGGTGAGAAGGGAGAGATGCCCCAGCATGAAATCACCATCATCTTCATCGCCCGATAACGCCTGAGCGGTGTTCAGTTCGTCAAGTTGTATTTGTGGACATATCCTGCCTTCTCACCAACGAGTATAAAGGAGTCATCTGGTGTGACTGAGACGCAGCTTGCCCTTCAGGTACTTTGCTGTGGGGGCAGGGGTTAAATGGGCAGAGTTTAACTAGACGTACTATTCGCCACGATAGCTCCAGACACTGTCTGCTGACTCGAAGACCAGAACTCGTTTGCAGTCGTCGCAAACAACAAATAGCGATCCAGATATAGGGGAGATTGCGCAGGCTGTGATACCTTCAACTTTGACTGGCTTATCTGCCTGGCTAGATGAATAGAGATGGATGGCTGTACACCACAAAACTGTTCAATGTACCTGAATAGCTTGTCAAAGGCAATGGTTTCCGAGAGGGTTCTGAAAACGGGAAAAAATTAGTCAACTTAAGAATGAAACGAGTGACCTTACGCATGCTTGAAGGTACTAATCCGTGGTCCAAGAATCATCAAAACTTCTGAGGTGTGGGGCAGGGAGGTGAGCATGGCGGAAAAATCAAAATGTAGGCTAGGGAAGAAATATCAATAAACCGAAGGTGAGAGCATGAAAATAAAAATTAAATTAACGCAGGAACGAAAAAAACCGGGAGTTAAAAAGGCAAATAATACAGATTCAGAACAAGCACAAAAGTTTAAATAATACATCCTCGGGGGTGAGATCGTTAAAATTTATAGAGCTGGGAGTCTCACACACGATTCTGCTGAGATTAAATTCCGTTACATTTAGTTGAATACCTAAATGAAACCACCAGCACCTCTCAGAATTCCCCCGTAAAAATAAGAGGGACACTACGCAGAAAACGGGTGACCATTTCTCACAGACGCAACGCAGAGAGAATGTGCCTTCGAAGGAATTAAATGCAAAGCTTTCAGATTTAAATAACTTTTTGGCTAGAATCCAGCATATCAACAGCAAACCTCAGGGAAGACGCACGGTTTTCGATCGGCAGTAGTATTTTACACGCATTAAATGAGCGCAATCATTTTGCAGTGAAGTCACGTGAGGAAAGTAAAGCGTTTCATACGTTAAAATCGGAAAAAGCATTGTTGTACTCCTCATGGACAAAGGTGGCTGAATTGCAATCTTGGACAACGCAGATGCCAATAAAAAGATGCTGTTGTTATTTGAAGGTGGCAAAATTTATCGAAAAAACTTTCTACACACTACTAAGACATAGATTTCAACTACTGATAGTGTTGACGCGGCTTACAAGAAAGAAGAAATTTTTCAGGAAACATTTTGCAAACCGTACGGCAAGCTGATCCAGACCATCATTAGGACCTACGGAGTGAAGTCACACTGCCACAAACAGTGGCATTAATCAGTATAAAAACTAAAAAATTTCAAGCATTTGTTCCACAAGCTTCATTCATCTAAAAGGAATTGTGAAACTTTAACTGAGAACTCCACATTTTCTAAACAAATTTAAATGTATCAGAATCTGATCTGTTTCCATGTTTCCCTCTCCACGTCCGTATGGCCAGACCCTGTAAAACAATAAACAAGGAAATTCCTGCAGTCCTACAATACGGATATTCTCCAACTGCCTTACTGTCACTCAGATCTATATTTAGAAAGTAAATTTTCTTGCAACTAACAGTGCTAACAACAAATTTCACAAAGTGTTAGACCACCACAGGAGTCAAAATAAAGAAAGGATTTGTGGTGAAACAATCTGATTGATAGATAACACAAGGGTTGCACGGACTGGTGGTGATCCGAGGTTCACGGTTTTCCGAAGTGAGTGAACGCCTATTACATGGCAAGCCGACAAAGAAATTTGAAATCACATTTGCTAGACTTTAAAACGCATCTCGACTGGAAATAATTTGAGGGGGCCAAACAAGGTTTATAGCGCAAACTGTTTGGTGAGGAACTTCCTTTATTTGAAGTCCAATGCGAGGAACTACTAAAACCGAATACGGCTGAGAATTCAGCAAGATCAAAGGGGATCATTGATGCAGTAACCAAATTAAATCATAGTAAAGAGCTTGGTGAGGACTGGTTTTAAGGAAAACTGCAAGTGCAGTTCGACAGAAATAGTTGCATGGCGGTACAACCCTCGTCAGAAAAGTCAAGAACTTGCTGTGCATGCGCTCTTATAGCAAAACTTCATTGACATAACCGCAAGTTATCCGATTCATCTCTCACAACTGTACTGCCGATACCGCTATGTGTGTGAACAAATGACTCTGTGTGAGTTCCAGCCAGTGTAAAGGTGTGATAAACAGCAGTTTCCCGTTGTTACACCCTCGAATACATCCCCTGATGGTCAAAGAAACTGATTTAATTGCTGGTATCTAAAATTTAAAAAACAGGTTAATGTTCGGGTGCATCGCAAGGAGTGTAATCTTTCGCTAGATGCCGAAATAACATTATTTTAGAATCCCTTGTGAAATACACTTATATCAAAACGTCAGCGATATAATTAACAATAATAAAGTTTCACAGTTTAAAATTTCATCTCCCTCTGATAAAAATTCATAGGCACCCTGACGCCTGCGGCAGGTACAGCTGGGTATTGTTCCGTTAATAGGGGTCCCAGAAAGAGTGCAGTTCATATTTTCAGCCTCTCATACAGTGCCACCCAGTTACCCACCGGAAAAAAAGCAGTTTCACAGACATTTACCTGCATGGTGTGTAAGCCCAAGTGACATCGATCGATACCGTGAGACACCTGCTCCTAGTGACGTGTGAGCGACTAATTAACGATACGAGCAACGCTTATCGCGCGGCCGCGAGTGAAACTCCTGTGCCAGCTGCGATTCCGGTTGTGAGAAGCCCTCGAGAGACCTCTGTGGCAAAAGCGTTTTAGGTGTGCAGTTGCGCTCACATATCACGTAAATATGTGATCAAGATTGGGGTAAAACTCATTTAAAACGCAGTCGGACATCTAATTAAATTTGCTTTAGGTTAAAAAATAACATCTTAGCCAAAAAGCTTCTTTAGGGGGTCATAAAATGGTAAAAAAGTCTAAGCAAGCAAATCGTAATGACAGCATGCTTAGTTGAATCCAACGACTGGATGCTCGCTAAGTAAGCAGCCGTAAAACATATTCTATTCCAAGATCACCTATGCACGGTTTCAAGGTTGTTGGTTCAGTGCCCGAAGTCGCTGTAGGTCATGGCATAATCTGCTTCGGGTCCACTTCTCCTGAATATCCTTTTAAAAATGTTCACAACGATTTTTCCCTCGAAATAAAAGCAGGGTTATGAACTGAGATATTGGGAAGAAAAATTTGAATGTAGATAGGATGTACGCAGCTTAACAAAATGCGGCGTGACGACAACAAACTGAGTCGCAGTGCTGATATTATAGAACATAAAAAGAAAACATGGGCTTAAAAAATGGCCAAAACATATAAACAGATGGAATAATAGGCTAAAGACCCAATAAAATGAATCCAATTAACTGTACGCGATGAGCATATTCTTGGCCTTCGCGAAGCCCGAACGGAGACGAATGTCCGTATTTCAGGTGTGTGTATAAATGAGGAAGAAGAAAGAAAAGTTGTTCCGTTCACCTGAATCATGCCTTTATCCGCCTGATATTTCGAACTCTTACTGTATTCCATCCTCAGACATAAAACAGCAACATAAACGAGTAATATTTTTAGATGGAGGGGGCAGGTGCCAATCAGACATCAGATGCGCTAGTCCGGAGGTGAATACGCAGGGTCTTGTAAGCTGGCGCCAGATTGATAAATCGATTGACCGAGTTCTCATCGGAGTCCTAGGCTTCAATTAATTATCGGCTTCTCTTGCATCTGGCGTGGGTGATTATCTTCGTGGCTGCGAAGTTAAACTCGTGACCGGTTTCGTAGTTGTGCGAAACCACTTCCGATAAACCGTCAGCCCGTCTCACAGCAAGCTTAAGCTCGTGTATGCGCGATCCAAACCTACGTCCAGTCTGTCCTGCATAGTAACAGGAGCAGTTTTTGCACGGGATGTGATACAATGCCCCCGACTGCTCATTAGGATTTAATTTGTCCTTGATTCTCATGAACATACTGTGCATGGTAGCTTTGGGTTGGTGTGCGATTCCGACACCAAAACCCGCAAAAATTCGCTCGGTCAATTCTGCAATTTCCTTTATGTATGGCATCGCATGTGATACCGTAGGGGGTTGGTTCTTGTTGGGTACTCCGGGGACGAACACGTAGGCTTTTGAACACCTTCGACATACAGGACCCTGCGTAGTCACCCCCGGACTGGCACCACTGTTGTCTGATTGGTCCCTGCCCGCTGTAAATGTTACTCGTTTATGTTGCTGTAGTATCTCGGATGATGGACTACAGTAAGTGTTCGAAAATCTCAGACGAATAAAGCCATTATTCCGGTGAAAGAAGAATATATTTCTTCTTCCACTTTCACGAAATAATCAAAGCCATGAATTAATAAATAAATTCGTAAGCACTCTACACTGGTATAGCATATTTTAAATCAGTGATTCAAACTTTTTTCATCAGCTATTGTAGAGCCTTACAGAAATAGTCAGGATTTTTGTCCAGCTTAAGATTTTTTTAATTCAAGTACAGCCTCTTCTAATGTTTTCTTATTTTCTCCAAAACAGACTTAAAAATCATGAAAGTAACTTAAAGAATGGCCTAGAAGCTCGAGGTCAGTTCAATTAAGAGTTGCACCATTAATTGAAACGAGAAGCCTTGGTCTACACATTCAATACCAAAAGTTATCTCAGAGGTTGGCCCTCTAGCTAATGCAAGCATACGGCCCTCCAGATCAACAGGAATTTCAATTCCAGTTGAATCTTCATACGTTAACCTTGTTCCTGGTTCGAGTGAAATCGTGTCAACGCCACTTCTTTCTCCTCTCAAGCAAACCACGCCTGCTATAGCTGCCAAATCTAGTAAACCTAAGAAAACTTTTAGTTTATCTGAATCATTGGCTAAGCCAGATATTTAAATCATTAATGTCATTACCGATGGGAAACCTGCTAACACTGCCGCATCTACAGCAGATGCGAACGCTAACGTTAGCATCTTTCCCAACCCAAAAAGTGTCCTTAATCCCCAAACAATAAACCCTTCTAATTATGTTACCAGTTTTTCGAAATCATTTATTCCATTTTCAAATGCCCATTTTCTGCCAATTTATGTTAACTTCCCCAAAAAATCTCATTTCTCTGCCACCCCCTATCTTTCCCACGCCGCAATATAGCCTTCTCTTTCATGTTTTTCATATAAATATGTCGTTGTACAATAAGCTAAGTTCTTTTAACAGTAACAATTCGAAAAATTGTAAACCAGAGAAATTTTGTTTCACTCTTTTGTTTCTTCCCTCCAGTTTCCTTCTCCGCCACCAAATCTTCCTTTTTTATAAAAACTGATGAGCATAACCTGCAGATTAGGAATAAGCTCAATTAAGTTTCACTCACTGCGAGATCAGTTGTAAATAAGTTGGCTGAGCTTAGAACAGTAGCTTTTGAGCTTGAAATTTGCCTCCATTTTCAAGGTAGGAATTTTTTTAATTGCGTATTTTCTATTTCACAATTAATTTCAAAACATCGGTAACTATTGCCCTAACAGGACAAGTTATGCCTACATTATCACATATTTGTACATTTTATCTGCACAAATCATCATTATTTTATTTCGTTACTAATGCTTGTTTTGACAGTGCCTTCCCGGGACTAACCAAATATAATTTCTAAATACCCTGGATGTTACTATAAGTCACCAAACTTATTTCAAAAAAATAGTACTTTAAATAAGATAATTCTTTTCAGGGATATAGTAAGGTTAGTGTCATCATGAAATCT
>WEDG01011841.1:0-60142 GCA_017591395.1 Schistocephalus solidus | reverse complement strand
TTTAGTGTCCTGTATGCAGCCTGAAAACCAAAACGAGAGCCAATAAAATCCAGAGAACGGCGGGCTCCACGCTGAGGTAAGAGAATAGATTTAGCTGTACAGTTCGCAGCGTAATCCGAGCGAATATGCCTGCAGCTACACCGATTACCTGCATATCAATGGTTGTATCGATAATTCTTCTTTAAAATATTAGTATTCTATACCAAAACAGAAAGGAGCAGCCTTTGGCCTAGCCACTGAACATTACTTTTTGGAATCCACGAAGCAGCTATCTTAAATACTACTTAAGTTTATTGAAAACCAACAAATTTGTAGGGACCTAACACCGAAATCAGACACAACTGACTTATACATATGGATAGAGACAACGAATTTACTCAGTACGTTTTTTCTTAGCTAAGTGGACAATTAAGGGTGCAACAGTTCCCCAATCACACTAACTTATAAGCTTTACCCCCAGTGAAGTCAGTTTTAGCCAACAAACTGTTAAAACCACAAATAAATAAAGTCCAAACTTGGCCTTCTATGGAACTGAAGCAATAATCTCCTGCGTTTTCAAACACATAATACTTTCCTTCATCCTCCTCTGAAAAGTAGTCACACTTCCCCAAGAAAATAAATTTTCCTAGACTTTTGAAATATTCCCACACATGCCGGACCTTTAAGTGTTTTAACTGGTTTCACATGCACAAGTGTCGCTCAAAAATAACCGATAATAAGTAATACCTAGCCAGAAAAAATTCAAAGCTTCCATCTCCTCTCAGTAGGATTTTTTTATCCAGAATACCGTGCTTATTCGTTTGTTCTGCTTTCTTTAAAGTTATTTCCAGCAGTATGGGTCACAGAATAACGATAGCTGTAATATATGTTGATCCTCACTGAAATCAACTTACATCAGAAGCCACGGAACACACCAGTCTACACTTTTATTGATTTCCAAGTTACCACCAAATGGTAGCGGTGTGGTATCCAGTCTCTGAGTCTACTCATATTCCGACCTATCTCATGAATCGTTAACCGAAACCCTGGAATGTGGCATTGATTAGAAAGTATTAATTAAGTGGGAAGTTATATTGCTAACCTATAACGGCCGGTTGGCCAAGGTATGAGAGATAGAGAGAGCTACGCTTTATTTGGAAAGAAAATTCCAAAACTTTTCAGCGAAAAATGTCCTCCATTAACTGTGAATAAGGTTGGGAACACAAGCCACTCATGAAGAATCAATCTTGAATGCATCTCAAAATATCGACCAAATTGGACTTCTTTCAAAACGGTGCCAGCGTCGTGCGCCGATGACCTCCGTTTTGTTGTTCGAAAAAACAAATAGGGTAACGATTCGGTATAAAATAGGTCAAATAGGCTAACCTACGTAGATATAAGAGGATTCACATGCGAATGTACAGCAGAAAAGATGGCGGCTCAATTTCAAAAGCCCGCTGAGCATTTGAAAATATTAATTCGGTTGCTGTTTCGTTTCCCCTAGTTACGGGGACGGTAAGCACCGCTCAACCGGCAGAACTGACTCTGGATCAATCTCCTATCCCACGACCATCCACTTCTCTCTGAACGTTGTGCATTCGCTTTTACACAATTTTCTGTGTACTTGCCCACTATTATATCTGCCCATACATTTAATACACCTTCCTAGTTCATATCCCATAGCCTTGCTCTTGCCACGTATGGACTCGGTTACTGAGTTTGTGTCAGTCGAACAGTCTAATAACCCATCTCCTTCAAGAAGTGTATCCCCAGGGAAATTAGCCATAGACCCTGCAAAGTCCCCTGTACCGGAAAATACCAACCCGCATCCCGACGAGAAGGTAAAACAGGACATTGCATATCTTGCAACGCAGTCCTAAGTCAGTTCACTTACTCTTGATTGCTAACTTTTGAATTACTTTCTTTCCGGCTGCCAGTGCAAACCACACTCTAGATTTCCCCCGATACCAGTCAGGTTCCCTACAAACATGTGTCATTTTATATGCAAAAAATTGATACTTCTGTTTTACCTTCTTTGAGATTATGTCATCGGAGAATCGGTACAGGCTAGGGGACATCTGGAGGCGCGCGGACCAGGTGTGTGGCATGCGTAGACCGGCGTTTTACCCGCCATCACCACCTCTACCACCACCACCACGATCATCACAAACATCACCACTACCAATACTACTAATAATACTACCCCCACCACCCCCGCAACTGCCACGACAATCAGAAAAACCAACGACACCACCACCACCACCACTATAAACTAAGTCAGGCACAAATCAACGTCCCTGAACCCATCATGCTACGGGGCACACAGTAGTTATTGCTGTTCACGACGATTGAACTGTCACCCAAGCTCGATCACGTCAACAGCGAGAAGCAGCGCAGTTTTCAACCGCTCAGGTTCAGGGGACTTCAAAATGGTCTCAGCTTCCCCCTCATACGTTCAAGTAAATCAAGATGGCTCCCAGAACGCCTGAAATAAGAAAGGGCTCATGAAAAACCCAGGTTTAAAATTGTTAAAACGGTCTAAACTACTGTAAAGTTGATACTTGTAATAAATGCCTTGAAACTGAACTCAACAAGTGAACTCTTGTTGCCGATGTGGTCATACTGGAATGGCTAGTTCTTGCTTGTTATTCGTCATCAGTCAGTCATACCATACCCTAGGTGGTTTACCACCTGAGGCTCAACTCATGACCTGTTGATTAAAGTCCAGCGTTATAACCACTGGGTGACCCTCGTGTGGTGAACGGCCTGGGTTTGGCTATGGTTGGCTGATGATAAGCCAGAAATGACCATTGCAGTCTCCCTTTCCTTTGTCGGCAAGGTTCACAAGGGCAGGATTTATTGACTTCCAAAGATTTCACGATGGGTTTCTAACCATCGTACTCGTGGGCGTCAAAAGATCCCTTGAAATCTATAACTCCTCCTTTTTTTAAAATTCGAAATTTCATCATGTATTTCAACGATAATGGTTATTGTGTGCCGTCCTCCTTGTTAGTGAAACTGCCTAGAAAAGTATCAACTTCGGGAAAAGAGAAAATGTTTAACGGCATCGTTCTGAAATGGAAGCCATACCAGCTCGTCTGCTGTCTGATTCAGACACTAACAGTACAGCTCAGTTGTCGACAGAAACCGTCTTTCAACAACTTGTCAGGTGGTAAAGCACAAGTTCATTCAAAATGACGATCGATACTCTGACACAACTGACACGTGTCTGACTGTCTGGGGGCAGAAGCGCACTTCTATTGGACTTAATTTTCCCAAAAAGAGGTCTCATGCCTCTCCAGTAAGGAATATAGATTCACCAACGCCCTGAAAAAACTGGTCGATCCTCCAAATTTGAGCAATTTCTGAGGCCTCTAATTCACTAATTTTCCTGATAAGCTGCCAAGTCACTGGATTCGGGATGCGATTTTGCATATATTCGTCGATAGTTCTAAAAAACCCGAGAGCTTTCCATGGTCAGCAGTAAAATTTGGGTTGAAAAAGGAGTTTAGATGACTTTTGACAAGAGAACCAAAATCTCATCAGTTTTGCAGCCGCCACCCCCACGAAGATCAGATGACAGACTTAAAAGAAAAAAAGGCTTTGGTTTCAAGCTTTTTGGTCGCAGGAGGAACGACAACACCTCAACGGATCCCTTTAGTACTGATGACGAGGCTTCATCTAGTTGTCCGTCCTCCAGGTGCGTGATTCCGTCCGTGGCTGGTGCCTCTGGCGAGGAAACGCCGCGGTCGGGGTGTTTGGATTCCCAGCTGCCGGAGACCCTGCAAGCCGTCAGAAAGAGTCTGCAGAATCTGACTGCGGAGGTACACAATGACAGCAAGCGGCTAACATCCCTCCTTGGCAAGTCGCTGGCCTCGACCAGGACGCCTAACCTGTCCCCAAACTCTCCACAATTTCTTCCGTCAACTGACGAGCTACGCGAGATTAAACGCAGCATTCAGCTACTGGTGGACGAAGTCAGCTGCGAGAACAAGTACATTAAGGCGGTGATTCGAGAAGCGCTGACAGATTGCAGACAGCGTGCTCCACCCCGGATCAATATCAAATCAGCCAGCGATCCGTCCAGGTCTGAGTGTTCAAGTGAGCCCCCCAGTGTTGCTGCCACCGCCGCCGCTGCTGCTGAGGATGACGATGAGGATGCTGATCCACCCTCGCTCCATTCCTTTCTAATGGACAGTTCTGTCGTCTCCTCGAATGTCGACAATTCCTGCAGACATACCAACCTTCCGGACACGCTGGATGAAATAAAGAGAAGCCTCCGGTCCCTCGTGAGGGAGGTACACTGCGACAACATGGAGCTCACTTCCATGTTACAAAGTTCTCGCTGTGCGTATAGTCCTCCCTGTAAGAATCTGACAGAGGCATGCCCTCCACAGGACGAGCTGGGAGAGATCAAGAAGACCATACAGGAATTGACGACAGAGGTCCAAGCGGAGAATAAAAACATCAAAATGGCCATTCAGGAGAAATTAAGCGGCGAACAGTGTAGTCCCTGCGTCAACCAACCACAACCCTGTCTGCAGGAGTGTTCCCCTCCCGCATGCCAGCCGCCTTGTCTCCCGCCGGCATGCAACCCGCAGTCATGTTTGCCACCTTGTCCGCCACAGCCTTGCGTCCAGCAGTGCCCCCCACCTTGTCCAGCGCCACCACCGCCGGACCCCTCACCGGAGCTCGAGGCGATTGAACGCGGTCTGGCTGATATCAGAACCAGCCTTGCCCATCTATCTTGTGGGATTAAAATGAACGCCCGACCCCCGCCTCCTCCACAGCCCTGTCCGACGGACCCATCGGTGTTGCGGTCTCTTGAAGATGTCAGCAGGAGCGTCCAATATCTGACCGAGGGTTTCCAAGAGCTCTGCCGTAGACGCCAAAGTGAGGAGGCCAAAAGGGTCGCGCAGTCGGACATGGTAACTATGCAGGCCTTGGAGGAGCTGAAGAACAGCATGCGGAATCTGGCCGATGACTTCCACGACATCGTCAAACAGCAAGATGAGGAGCCTCGGTGTCCAGAACCCGCCTGTCCTCCACCGCCTCCAGGTCCAAGTCCCGTCGATCTTATGATGGTACAGGCTTTAGAGGAGTTGAAGTCTAACCTGAAGGGTTTGTCGCAAGAGTTTCACACGATGGCACAGGGACGCATGCAGGAACTCATAAAGTGCGAGCCGCCACCACCTCCTCCGCCGCCACCGCCACCACCACCACCACCACCTTGTCCACCACCACCTCCGCCACAGCCTGACCCAAACCTGGTGAAAACACTGGAGGAGATAAAGGCAACGGTAGCCGTTATCGGAAACGGACTACAACAGTGTGATGCCTACCGAACACGTTGCTCAAGTGATGATACTGACAAGGATGGCCAGCCCGGGTATCCGGTTATCATGGAGGCCCTCGAGGTGATGCGAGAGAGCATTAAGGCCCTGAATAAGGAGGAACCGGTCCTACCGTTGCCACCGCCACCAGAACCACCTCGCAACAACAACAGGGAGGTGATAAACGAGCTAGCAGAAATTCGCCGATCTCTGGGTGCCCTGGAGCACCAAAAGAAGCCCCCGCCAGAACCAGGTGTCTTACCGGTGGCCATTCTAAATATGGACAAGCACGGCAAAACAGGTCTGATCAGTCCCTTCGAAATACGCGATGCCGGCGGCGAATCTGGCAGCGGCGAAAGTTCGGACGAGTCGGAAAGCGAGTCCTCAAGGCCCCGACGAAGGTGCCGACGCACCTCCAAGTGCAAGCACAAGAAACGCAGATGCTGTAAGAGTCAGTGTCGCGTAGACAGGCAGCAGAACTGCAATGTCATGGAGGATATTGATCGAAAACAACTGCAGTGCAAGATGTCAAGAATGAGTGGTCGGGAGTGCAAGCAGCTGTCACGCATTTTAGACGTCCTCGAGGGCGGTGAGGAGATTGACAGGGAGGATGAAGAAATCCTGCGTGAGATTAAGCGGTCTCAGCAGGGCTTCCCAGACTGTGGACTGCAAGACGCCATGGGTGTCCCTCCGATAGCTTGGAGACAACCGGCACCCCCACCACCAATGCAGCCACCCCCACCTATACCCATGATGCCTAGATGGTACCCCACGATGCCGCCAATGCCCATGCCAATGCCGGGTTCCTTCGCGCAGAACTCTGGCATGCCCAAGTCGTTCATGCTGAGCTTCCCGGACGGTGGAAAGGAATAAATCAGTCAGAAGCACCAGCAACCTTCCCCTGCCAATGCAGGAAAATCACCTTCGCGTAACTCCTGGTTTCTTCTTTTGCGCACTGAAAATTTATGTTTGCATTTTAGTATCAAACCAATTTCAAAGAGCCTCATTTTGGTGCTTCAGTTTGCCAAAAATCTCATGTTTTCTTTTTAGTCTCCTATTACCTTGTGCCCCCTAAACGGACCACGTGGTAGATGCGTTGGACCAACACGGGGGCCACATCAAGGTGCAGCAGGTCCTATTCGGGGGTTAGCTCCCGTAACAAATCCCGAACATGGGGGTGGCTTGGTGGTAAGCGTAGGCATAGGCTAATGTCTCACCAGTCACGTTCGCCTATTAATGGATCTGATTCAGGTGTGGTGGCGCGGTCAAGAGCGTCTCCGAACGTGCCACCCCACCTGAAGCAGAGCCGCCTCCGGTTTTCTTGACTCTGTCTTGACACGAGGCACAGGCGGGTAAGGGAAGAGAGAGTGCGTTAGATGCAGTGTACGTCTGCTTTCACTTAAAAGTAATCCACGCGCAAGTCACTGTCCCTGCACCGCCCTTCTGTGGCGCATAAAGTGGACATCGTCAGACTACGATGGCCGAACTGTCTGTTGTCTATAAAGAATAAAAATAAGGTTGTGGGCTTATAATGATGCTATGGATCCTCGAAGATCAACCTATGATATAAATTTCGGTCGGTTGATTTGCAGGCTGACGTCTGGAGGCCTCAAATTGGTTGGCTTACCCCCTGTGGTAACATGACGAGTTTTTTTTCGCTAGCCCACAACCAGATCTCCCTTGTCTTCCTTTCCGGTGCTTCTTCATGGGTTGTCGACTTTAAAACAAGGTGCCTTCCAGAAACAGAAATACTAGGACTCCACATAGCACACCTAAAAGTATGTCGAGAACAAGTGGTCCGTAACTGGCGTCGACATAAGCCGCTTATTGCGAACTTGCCGTGCGCCTCGGTCACCTGTCTAACAACTCGCCTCGACCGAATGCCAAAATCAGAACCCAAAAACAAGGGTCGAAGAAGAGAAGTGTATTCATGTATTCTAACAGCGCATGTAAGGCGAAAACGAATATAGGAGAATGTCCAAGGTTGGACTTAAATTGGACCAATCGGATAGTGTCCTTGAGGGTTTAGCATATCGACTAGACTTCTGACTCATCTGACTGGTGGGGTAGAGTTCCAATCCGGTCGGGCGCTGACGAGACATCAGCATTCGCACGCTGCTCGATAGAGCGGCGTGCGAACGAGTCGTGCGGGTGAGTCGGTTAGCACGGCTCCTCCTAACACCGCTGTCCAGTGCGGACTGGAGGTATTTCGGAGGTATGCTACCGAACCACCGATCAACAAGTGGATTCAAGGAATGCACGACTTGAGTCATCGGGAATGCATGGGTTTGCATTGGTGGAGCGAAAGAAAAGGAAAGCGCCAACGTCAGCACATCAGCGGAGTTTGGGCAGATGGGTGGCGCCATTTTACAGCTTTCAATGAGTATTTTTTACGATGCGAGGGCTGCGCCATAGTACACCTGCTAAAATTGGCAGCCCCAGCATTTGTCACAGATGTTCGTACTTTTTCGCACTATCATTCTTGGTATAAATAGGAAAGAAGAAACCTGTTCGATCGTGGGAAACATTTCTTTATTCATCTGAACTTTCGAACTGGTACGGGAGGCCAGCGTCAAGGCTAAAATCGACAAAAAACAGGCAACAGTTATAGGGGTAGTAGCCAATCAAAAATCAGATGGGTAAAGAGAGGGTTCTGGCGATCGAACAAGCTTAATCTCTCCTATTTATGCCTACTACTGGAATGCGAACATTCGCCTCAATCCGTGCCGGTGTTGGCGATTGGTAAAACTCACCCGGTACCCTCAATGGAAGTCAAATTGGCAAGCGAAGAACGTTTGATGGGCTTTGGCTCCAGCCTCACCCCTGGCGAGTTTCCGACGGAGTAAGTCCCTAGTTGTTCCAAGAATGAGAAAGGGCTCACCGGATAATATTTCTTGAATTGTTGACGCTTAGGAGTGTTTGGTCTGCTCACCATTGTCAAAGCGTCAAATGCACAAAATGGAGCAGAGATTTAGGTGATGTGTCGGCTATTCGGTCTTGGGTTTCTCGATTTTTTTTCTTCTTTCACTGTCTTGGCCTGTTGGCTGATGTTTGGCGGGCTTTAAATCTGCGTGCGCTATGAGCCATCACACTGGGGTGGAGGGTGGTTGAACCTCTGGGGGTTTGGACGGTCTGATGGCTCTATTTCTTCCTCGTCGGGAGGTGTCTATGCGGCTTTCTTCATTTCTGTGTGTTCATATTGCTCATTTCATTGTTTACGTAATAACGCAGGACTTTATAAGTTGCAGGCAGGCCAAGATGCCTGCTGATAGATTTGGCATCTGAATACCTCGCCTCGATAGCTAGTCGTTCTGCCTTTAAGTTGTTCCAGCCTAAGATGATCGCGCCTTGACGGTCGAACGTGTGGCCAGTTTCTCCAATGGGGGTTGCGAGTTGAGGATTTGGGTCTCGTCTCCGAGTTGTCACTTTGTACCGGGTGTGCTGGCTTCCCCGAAATCTCGTCCGATGGGCCAAATGAATTCAAACATTGCTTGATCAGGAAGTGGGTTTTGTGACCTTGTCACAGACCTCCGGTCCATATGGAACCCTATTGCATAATAACGTTAGAAGGTAACTGAGCACTTCCAGAGTTACTAAAGTATAGGAGCGTTCACACAAAATTAGACCCAGTGTACCTGGGTTTCACGCCTCATCCCTGCACGTACCGCTTGACGAAGGTATGGAAATCTGGCAACCTTGCCTTCGGGTTTTCCTTTTCGTGTTCCTTCACAGTGCAAAGTATCTGTACGTTTACTTCTACTCCTTAGAAGATATACAGCAGAGTACACATATATGTTAAAATTATATGAGCCCTATATAGGACCCTCTTGATGAAAAAGAGGAATGCATGATTCTCCATACACTGAAAATATACAGCTTGCAAACGGTAAACCCTAGACATAAATGCAACGACCGATCGGTTTCATACTTATCTCGAATTCGGAAAATTTTATCGAAATCGAAATATCCCCTTTCTTTAAGTAGGAAATTTAAGGAAGATGTGATTTACGAACAGGGAGTGATATTTTAACCATGTTTGTATAAAATATATTTGAATTTATAAGGACACCGAAAACCAATACGAAAAATCATACTGCTTAAATGGTAATGTTTACAACGTTAGGTTTTGGCAGTCAATCGAAAGAAGTGCATTCAAACGCCAGCATTTTGGCATAACTGAAATATCCTCGGATTATGCTGCACAATAATCAATATTAAAATCACACTTAAATTATCTTTTCAAACCAAAACGCACTTCGGAATTACGGTTAAAATTTGATTGGATTGGTTACTGAGAGTCATGCGCCTACTTTGAAAGCTTATAGACCTCACCTCAGAGGGTACCAGACATGCCTCATCTGCGCCCAGCAATCAGTGGAATCATCACTATCTTCTGCTTCTTATTTTTCTTCGTGTTCTACTTCTTCTCCTTCTTCACCCTCAGTTATTTACCGAAACCCTTAGTGGTTGTCCGCTCAAGTACCCTCGTGCTCATGCGCATTGCGAAGTTACCAGATATGCAGAAAACCCTACCTTATGTGTTTGCATTTTTTTTCGTTTGCCTCTACCCACACAGCTGTCCCTGACCTGTCAAGAACCAGGTTCCGACAAATTGGATTGTGTGGTGCTAAAATTTGCTACAAAGGCCTGGCTAAAAAAATGAACCATTGTAAGCTGCTCCATATTCTTTACTCTGTTGGCGGCCTTTCAGATCGCGGTTTTTGGCGTGTCATGATAGGTGGGAAGCAAATTAGATGTAAAATCTGCACAGAAGCAGCCTTTTTCTCTCTAACCCCTCAGACCATAAAATAATGCCAAGTTCAGACCAGGCCGACTTTAAATGATGTGCAATCCTCGTACTTAAAGATATCGCACAATCACCCTACCGCCTTAGTATCACCGTTTGATGGTGCAGCCGAGAAGTTATTGCATTTGCAATGTGAACCGGTCTTATTTTGGTTCGAAAGAATAAAAGCATGTAATACATAGGTAGCTGCTAAGGTTTCAACAACCAAGACGCAGACAAATGTTTCACGGTCCTTGCTCATTATCAGTACGTCACATGCCTTATGAAGTGAGGTATATACAAAATTCAAGTGAGAGCGTTACCCTCATTGATGTGATTAGGATCTTGCTCAAAGTGTAGCATGTGTCCTGAGGTACAACGGTCGTTATCGCCAGTAGCAAGCTAGTGGGCGGACCGAATGGGATTGAACAAGATCCCAATCACATCAGTGAGGGTAACGCGTTTACTTGAACCTCCTCCTGTTGGCTATATAGTGCGGAACTTTTACCTCACCAACGTACTTTGCTTTTCCCTAGTCGAATTCTCAACCTAATTAACGTAAAATATATGCCGGAAGCACCGCACGAAACTCACGTTACATCAAAAAATGACATATAACGTCGAAAACAAGGTGGACCCGTTAGGACAACCGGTGAGGAGTGCAGTGCTATGAGAAAGCGCAGGAGAGGCTCGTGGAGATGTATTGACGACAGAGAGGGTGCTAGTTATGAACAAAAGTTGAAGGTATATCACCGGCAGTAACATAGAAGACATGCGGATACGCCGGTCCCATCCTAGATGCCCACGTGGAAATGTCTTTAATCAACCCTACCCTGTCAGCTCCATGATGCATTACACTGTGTTGAAATTGGTTAGCAAAAATGAAATGTACAGATGAACGTAGTTGTGATCCACTACGTGACACAGGCGATGGAAAACCTCTATTGATAGCATGTCAATTCAATACTGCTGCTAGGAATTCGAGGAACTCCAAATAATTGCCGAGGGAAAGCTGTCCGGAGACTCCTCACGCAGTACAGGATTGGTTTGAAGTTGATTGGTCCATTTTGACTTATCAATCAATAGTTAAGCGTGAAGCCGCGTGATAGGTCGCAGCCTTCAAGGTGATCTTGACGGGTAACTGAGTGGATATGCGACAAAAATTGATTTGAACTACCATTCCATGGCAGTATGAAACCGACATTTTCATTCTAAGGACCCTACTTAACACTGCCTTTTCCATGGTACACTGATATTTGAATTGCTGTGTTGACCCAAGAGCTACGAAAATCACCCTTTGCTAGGCTAGTGCAAAACGTTTCGGCATGTTCTCGACCAGAAGTTCGCAAAAGTCGTGGGATTCGCCTCTAAACGACGGGGCCCGTACTAATAAGAGACGTATCTTGCAGCGTCGAAATGCTATTCATTTGGACGACGATTCCACAATTTCCTCGTCTCTCGTTCAAAAGTTTAAAACCTCCTCAAACGCTGAGAATTATTGCCAGGGAGGCAACAAGCCCAAATGTCTGGAAATTCTTCGCAGAAGCCTACAGTCCCTCGCCAACGACATTCACAACGATAGTATGGAACTCACCTCCTTAATAAAAGAGTCCCTAAGTCGGGCCGATTCAAACGTCGACATCTCTAGGAAGGAAACTTCACCACCAGCTGCACCAGGGGAACTTAAGAAAGTAAAAGAAACGATCAGGCAGTTGACAAAAGGCATAAACTCGGAGAACAGACAGGTCAAGTCGATCCTGCAGAACTCACTGGCGAACCACAACAAATCCTTAGCCAGAAACAGCACTCTCATGGTAGCCCACCCTGATGAGAAGCACGCATTTGGAACTGCCGAAAATCCGGAGGACTCCCTTGTTCGTCGAGCCCTGGACGAAGTGAAGGAAAATGTAACCAACCTTGGCCGGGTTTTCCGTGAACTTCTCGGACGCCGGACAATGGATACGGAAAACTATAATGTTTCGACAGATACCATGAAGAACCCGACGACCACCGACTCGTTGATGCTACTCGGGGGGGAGACCCAAAGAAGCCTGCCCCTCAGCGGTACAGAGTTGTCCTCATCGAGGAGCCAACCACAAACCACCTGTAAAACAGAGGCAGTGGGTGCATCCAAGGTGTCGTTATCGGCCGCTGATTCAATTCTCCTCGAAGCCCTCGAGGTGATGAGAGAGAGCATCAGGGCAATGAGTAAGGCGTCGACTTCAGACGTAGCAGTCAGCAGAACACCGGACAACAGAAGTGAATTGCCTAACACGCTTTCTGAAATTCGCAAATGTCTACAGGCCATTGAAGACCTGAAAAGCTGCCGGTCTGAAAAACCAGTTCTTCTAGATGCCTCAGTGGCGGCGGCCATTTCTGCCAAACCGAAGGGAACCCAAATGAAGTCTCTTGTGCACAGTCATGAAAAGATCAAAAGGAGTCAGCATCGGAAGAAGGTCTCCCAGCACAAAAGACATAGTGAATCAAGCAGTGAGGAGAGTGATGACGACTCAGACGAAGACGATGATACCGATAGTGACGAGGACGACGGTGATGATGCGGAAGACGATGATTATAGTTGTGAGGGAGGAGGAGGAGGAGGAAGATGAGGAGGAATCAGAGCCAGCTCCGTCACGGAGACTTGCGAAGACCTCCAAAAAGACTAGCAAGAGGAGTGAAACCAAGGCAAAGGAGAACAGGGATCGAAGAAGCCAGCACCACTTCGCTGACGGTGACGTCAAGAAGACTGCGGAGGACAGGAGATTCCGCCGAAGATTGCAGTTAAGGCTGCCTTCGCCCCCAGTAGCCGAAAAGGCCTGTCAACGCTCAGCTTGCCAGCCAGCGGGGGGTTTTTTTGCTGCACCGGCAGCGTCCCCGGGCATGAGCTATTGGATGCCTCACCCACAGGCTGTTTACGCCCCCTTCGCGCCCAG
Source organism: Schistocephalus solidus (assembly GCA_017591395.1). Lineage (NCBI taxonomy): Eukaryota > Metazoa > Platyhelminthes > Cestoda > Diphyllobothriidea > Diphyllobothriidae > Schistocephalus > Schistocephalus solidus. Next base: position 47,111 of record WEDG01011841.1, on the reverse strand, counting down.
GTGGTACGCCCCGACGACAGCAGCAGTGCAGCCGGCCACGGCACCCAACGTAGCCAACAATAATATGCCACGTTCGGCTTCCTTTGGTTAGTGGGTGGCTCTGAAAACAACCAAGTCAATTGGAGAGTGTGTGTGAGGGCTCCAAACTCTTTGTTAGCATCCGTCCATTCTGTTTACTTGGTCACTTGTCATTTGTTTTCTATTTTCATTTTGCCAACTCTTAATTGGTCTCAGTTCTTTGCTCAGCAAGGCAGTTCTATTGTAAGTCTTATTTTCTTCGGTTTTATCATCTGCATATAGTCAATTTTAAGTCCCATTGTATGCCTGTCTCTTCAAATCTGCCAGGTCTCGCGGTTGTTTCAGCACCAGCACCACCACCATGGCCAGGTCATAGCCGGAAGTCAGTCTATTCCCCTACCCGAAACTGCGTCAAAACTACTGACCAACAGCGCACAGAATGAACATGATTCTGATCCTGTATTTTGCGTGGTATACACGCTGGTACCGCCAATAACCACAAAATAAGAGCTCGAGGCGAGAACGTAGTAATCCAGCCTGTCATATGGGCGCTCAATGTTGGTAAAGACCATAAAGATTCAGGCGATGACTGAGAATCAGTGCATTGATTCGCAAAGATGGGCACATTAGGACTGTAGAATTCCTTGTCAAGGATGCCCCAGTCTGAGAAATAAACTCTTTACATCTTTTAATGTTTATGTTGTGTCATCGATGTCATTGTCTCAAAACTTCTTTCCTCATATCCCCTGAGAGAAGGGAACAGTGTTCGGCAAGGGGACAGTTCGACCGTCGGGTTCGACTAGGTCACCCTGTAAGCCACAGTTCAGGGATGATGACTTGCACGGGAATTAAATCAAAGTCAGAAGAAGAAGAAGAAGAAGAAGAAGGAGGAGGAGGAGGAGGAGGAGGAGGAGGAGGAGCATTCACCGGGAGAGTTTTATTGTTTGACGTTTTGAATAGTTGTTTCGTCTACCCATCTTCAGAGACTGGACATTCATGCTCACAGCTAGCTAGCAATTTCCCGAAACTTCAGCAAACAATAAATCTCTCCCGGCGAACGCTTCTTCTTCTTCTTCTTCTTCTTCTTCTTCTTCTTCTTCTTCTTCTTCTTCTTCTTCTTCTTCTTCTTCTTCTTCTTCTTCTTCTTCTTCTTCTTCTTCTTCTTCTTCTTCTTCTTCTTCTTCTTCTTCTTCTTCTAACTGCTCACCTGCGAATCGCATTTTATGTACTAGTAATTAGGTTATAGAGATATTAAGCTTGTTTTGCATCTACCGCACTTTCTCCTCATCCTCCCATATCCGCGCCTTTGTCATGACCGTGTCAAGAAGACCGGAGACAGTAGAGGGTGCAGATTGCTGGCGTTGCTGGAGCGGTCCATAGACGTGCCGCCTTACCTTGCTCGAATACCACGAATTAGGAGTGTCATAGAGGCCACATTAAAAAGCAGCTCTTACAGTCTGACGCTCAGGTCACCATTTCGGCCGGATAGATTCTCCTAGCCTTACTTTGTGCTTGACCAAACCAACAGTGGCCACAAAATGACTGTCCGACGAAGAAATGACAGCACGCAGGGTGAAGACTAATTTGTACACCGCTTCAGCCATTAAATTACCATCGTAGCTTATTTTCTCGAGACAGCTTCGAAATGCCTGATTGAGGGTGAGCCACTTTTCCGAGCTGAACAGTATTACTACTCGACTACGGAAGGATGGACGCCCTTTCGGTACAAACCTCATGTGAATCAGCTGTCTGCCAACTCACATCACGATTCGAAAAAAGCGAACTCACACAGTTACAAGTGATTCTGTTCATCAAGTCAATACCGATCACTCTGGCACGTCGATGGGATCAACAATACCTCGGATAAGTATGTTTCAATCGGCAGTGAGGAGAGCGCTGTATGAGCGGCGGGCCACAGGTCCGAAGCTAACAAAACGAATATTAGGAGAAATCCAACGTGTACTTAAGAGATAATCTTACTTATCCGGAGAGAAGATCTGCTTTATCCTCAGAACAAAGGAAGCAGAATGGACAAACAAAATAGTTCACCCACAATAGGCTATGGATGAACCCCAACTGTTATCCGGGCAGATTAAGCCATGTTCAATATCTCGCCTTTTTCCTGGCTGCTTAGCAACGAACGATAATGCAGAGGGACGGTAGCCTTCTGAAAAAGTCGTGTCAACAACTGCGTGAGAAAGTATTCTTCGGGTCAAAAACCAAGCATTTCAATTTCAATTTTTTAGCAGGAAAACTTGCCCCAACCAAAATATGCACAGACTTGCTTCTTCAAAATTTCATTCGCAGACGCCACGAATTAAAATATACTTTGTCCTAGAGCCATTTCCCATTCGCAAACGAAGAAAATCATAGCATTTTTTCAAAGTACTACCATGGTACTGCAAAATTATACTTTAATTTTTGGGATTCGCAAAATATGGGAGATTTTAAATATTATTGAGTCATAACCCTAACTGCAAACTTGAACCTACCCTAAGCTTAACCTACACCATACCTAAACCTAACCATAAGCTTCAACTTAAATCTTCTCCATATCGTCCCGTATATGAATTTAAGACTCACGTAATCCGATCGTGGTTCTTATTCCCGTGTCAAAGTTAAGATTAGCTCTCAGTCTTTCATATATCATAGGAAAGGAAAAATCGGGAAAAAGTACACTGAAATCCAGGGCACGTGAAGGCTTGCGTTTAGCTCAAAAGGTTTTTTGTCAGAAAGGTTTTGCAGATTAAAAATTCGAACAAGTACAAGGAGCTCCAGCGAAGATCTTATTCAAAAGCATAATCTACAACCCTGTGTAAGGATTCATTGGTTGGCCAACTAAACGGGACACGGGAATAGTAACCGCCCACAAGGTATGTAGCTTTGCATCAAATTCCGGAGAAATTAGGTTTAAGATCAAGCTGAGGGCTAAGCTGAGGTTTAATTTTGGGTTTAAGGTCAGAGTTGGGTTCAGGATCAAGATCAATTTGGGTTCGGGTTAACTTTAAGGGTTTAAGGTTCAGGATAGGGCTGGGGCTAAGATTACGGTTGTGGTTTAGTTTGATGTTAGGGTCAAGACACGGGAATATTTACTCACGGCTCCCCGTGGGGGTCTCATAGCTCAGTTGGTTAGAGCATTGGCTGTACGATTGTCTTCGCGGACGAGTCTTTTACCACGTGGTTATGCAAGCCTAAGACCTTCTCTCGATTAACTAGACCTGGTTACTTCGGAAGTATTGCATCCTCCCTGTTTCAGATGCATCGAGTAGATTGCAGTCATCTTTGTTCGATAGTTGTCGAAAAAACACCTGGCGGACAATACCGGCAACGGTAAACACGCGCAGGGATGTAGTGGGGCCTGCGAAGTACATGTTGATGACAACTTATGAGCGGCTCCCTTCTTGTCACAGTAAAGAACCATTTTTTTCAAAGCAAGAAAACAACATTGTATAGAATGGTACGTTTGTCAGCCTTTCAAACTTTCTTTCAACTATCAATGCATGCGGAATATCATTGATCAGCCTCCATGATTTTTTCCGATTGGATCGATGGATAAAGATCTGCTCTCTCACTAAATTTAGAAATTTTGAAGATTTCTCACTTCAGTAATTTTTTAAGTTGTTAAAATCACACAAATTTGCCTCGCTAAATTCTTTTCAAATCACCCTGTACAGTTCTTTCTTTATTGCATCTTCTACTCATATCATGCGACAGGCTCTCATAGCCTTTAGCCTAAATTGAAGTTCACAAAGCAAGCAGGCTCGAGTCACACTCGATTCAAAGGATTTTTTTTAACGAGGGAAACCAAAAACAGGGAGATAAGACCACGACGAAGTGCACCAGTCAACTGATGCATGTATTTGCTGTGCGATACAAATAAACACACGAACCGATAGTTCTTAACAATAGTCCCTGAGTCATTTCATCGAACTGTAACGCAAACCACAGGAACATTTTTGTTGACTAATTTGCAACGGGGATCAACGCAAATAATTTAACAAGTTAGAAAAGGGCTGCATCCAAACTAGACGGATCAGGTTGGCTCATAAATCGCCTTTTTAACTACATTCCGTCAACCCTTTGACTGATAGTCTGACGTCACGAGGCCAGAAAGGCTGGCTAATTTTTCGCTCTAATGCTGTATTTTCCTCCGCCTCTGTGTCAGCCGTCAGAAGTTCACACCGAAACTATGACTTGAAAATCCGCTCTGCAATCGATAGCCCTCCACAGCGTCAGCAGAAGTGAATATTGCCAGCCTGCGCCTTTCGAAATCGATGCCCATCGCACCACCGTGCTTGCACTAGAGCCCCCATTGGAGGATGGAAGTGCGCACGCACACCCCGATCGATGAGCTGGCGCATGCACACGACGGTGCTGTGGCCAGGTGGCCACGCGCATCCACGGACGCGACAACGCACCTCGGCCAACACGTGCGCACACAAGCGCACGCGCGCGGATGCAAAGGACCTTCGTATCTCCCACCCCACCTCTTCAGCAGACGCGTGCATTCATAGTTGCCCTTCTGTCCTTGGTGCTGGTCGACCTCGGTCAACCTCACTCGTATCTTCTCGAAGCTCCGCCTGAAATCGTCTCTTTCCCTTGATCTTTCGCAGAAATGGAGGCTATCAAGAAGAAAATGCTGGTCATGAAGTTGGACAAGGAGAATGCCGTTGATCTGTACGTTTATTATATAATTTAGCTGGTACGGATTACATTAAGGGCTCCTTACCTCTGCTTCAAGATCCGTTAATTGTTTTCCGTTCAGAAATACATGCCATGCAAACTGAGCAATTAAATGTGAGATATCAGTTAATGTTATGTATCATGAAGTGGTAACCGAAATTGTGTAACGTTTTCGATTCGAAAATAATACATAAGTATAGTTATAATATTAATCATCGTGCAAAATACTCCCAAAATATTTCAGCCACGGTATGTTGCCAGCGTTTGAAAGAGCTTCTTTCCAACCACCTGCAAAAATAATAATCAAAAGGAATACTTAAGTAGCATGAATATTTCCAAATTATTTTCAATACTTTTATACATTCAAATATATTTGATGGAAAATATGCACACAAATATTCTTTCTTGTACTCATTTGGTAGGAAATTAATCCTTCTTTTTTAAATTTTTTATTGAAAGAAAGGTTATCTTTTAGTCTTGAAAAAGTTTCTTATTATGGATTCTTTAAGAACGTGAAATCTAAATTTATTAATGCTGCTTCTAAGGTATACAACTTGGTCCACATCCATTAAAAATTTTTATGAGTAATATGGGACATATTCCTAATAACGCAGAGAAGTGGGTGAATTTCCATAGACGAAATGCATACAGAATTAAGTTTGGAAACCCTAAATTTAAGCGTAACGGCAGGTCGGGTGTAGAATTATTTGGCAATTCAAAAAAATTTTTTAACAAACCAAATGAGACCCTTCCTTCACGCATTAAATCTAAAGAAGACCTAACTTTTCTACCAAATGATTAAAAAAGAGAATAGCTGTGTGCATGTCTTCTATAAAGTTTATTTTAATCTATATGGCAATATGTTACACGATAATTACTATTAAGATTTAATTAGTTTATTTTTTCGGCTCGAAAATAAATTTCAAAAATTTCAGTTAACATTTCAGGGAATAGCACAGCTACCGTAGTTTCGCAGGCAGAGTAGTGACCAATCTAAAAATTTTCCCAGAAAAGGATCCTAGTTGAAACACTGAAAACGGATTGATGCCCGAAAAGGCTGAATGTGCCAACCACAACTTAAAGACCCAAGACAAACAACTAGAAAATGTTTATACTCACCAAGAGTTTTGTTCCAATTCAAAAATTTCTAAGATAGAAACTGTGCGAAGTTATCTCCAATAAGTAATCAAATTTCCGGCCATTAGCACTGTAAATGCTAGTTTTTGCCATCGAAAGAAAGGTTTATCATCAGAGTTACTTGCAATTAACCACCACATTTCCGCTTAGGTTTAAATATACAGATAGCTAACTGTTGGCATGACAGCCTTGTTATTCGGGTCGTAGTCTTGAGATCTTACATACAGTGAGCACGTCTTCATTTACAAGGACTCAATCAGATCATTTCGTGGATCTATGTCAACATATTGTTTAAAAGTAGAATACTATCAAGGTTTTTTAGTTTCAGCTTTTTAATCTTCCTAGCCAAAAAACCTTTTCAGGTTCGGATAAAAAATTGATGCAAATGTTTGAGCCGAAATCCTCCAGCTTCAGCGGCGTAACCGAAATATTCACGAACTACTGGCAAACAGTCAGTAGAACGTTATGAGATTCACATGCCGACAAGAAAGATACTAGCTAAAAGTCCGGATCTATGTAGCTGCACATGTGCTGCAGGCAAATGAAGCAGCTGTGAGAGGTTCACCTCATCACTGGGTCCCCCGGCGTTATTCGTATGCTCTCCGATATATACTGCCGTCTTTAAATTTGAGATTTTTGATCTTTTCATAAAAAGGCACTGAATTGAATTAAATCCTTCGGGGGATACCTTTTAGGCTGTATGCAAAATTTGAGCAGCAGTCCATAAGCAACAGCATGATAACTCATAATATTCATAATTAGGTAATAAACAGAAGGTCGCTTCGACATATATGTATATGTACAGTGAGGATGAGCAAGAGATTACTGACAATGACAAGCGACTCTGGCACAGTCATTTGTAGCTCAGTATCATGTTAGTCAGCCTTAATTACCCCAGTTTTTGGGGTACCTGAGTTCCAAACGCGGATAAGGATGTTGGGCTTTATTACGTCGCATAACCAAAAACTCAGATTTCACTCATTAGGAGCCCCCAAACCTGGGGTTGGATAGGGTGGCCTGACGAAGTTTGGTATGCCAGAAATAGCCACCTCACATCCCTTCTGTCTTAATTACTATATTAAAGGGCGCTGTTTGTAATGCTGAGAGTCCGCCCGTCGATTTTGACAATGTCCACCGTTTGCTCCATGGCAGCCTAGTGCAGGGACAGTGACTTGCGCTGGATTATAGCGAGAGTAGACTTGTACTGCATCTACCTCACTCTCTGTTCCATTCCCCCATCTGGGCTCGATGTCAAGACAGGGTCAAGAAGCCCGGCGATGGGAGAAGATGGAACCAAAAACTGACCACGTAAGTTTAGACGTATCCAAAAAGGGCGAAGCACGGACGAGATCAGCTGGACAAAAATACGGCAGATACAGGCGAGCAGGCTGATCACCTCACGGCCTGACGGCCAGTCCCATCCCTGAACGGCAGCACGCACAAACAGACTTGAGGGGGCATGAACGATATGCCTGAGGATGGAAACTCGCCCGTTTTCGGAACTTAAGGAGATTAAAAGCCTGGTTTCCAAAAAAAAACATATATGTGCATGAGGGAGTACTGACAAAGACAGGGGAGACTGGAATAGCAATTTCCGGTTTATTATTGGTTGTCACTCGGCCATGCATTACTTGTCGGTATAAAAAATGCATGCAAGGGCTCTAGCTTGAGCCCTTCCACGATTATAAACATATATTTCAAAGAATAGAAGTTCTTTGGGAAACAATAACGAGGATATTATTTAAAATTTCGCTGCGGGATCCCCAGGTAATTGTCAGACGTGCAGTAAGTGTTCCGGGAAAAATCGATATTTTTTGTCATTCCTGTCACCGTGGGTTGACACATTGTTCGGATTATCTAACCCCTTTCCAATTTTTCTTTGAGATTATTGTACTTCTTGGTATGCCTTTTTTCTCATATATATATATATATATATATATATATATATATATATATATATATAATTAGAACGACAAAGATGTGTGTAGACTTCAGCACCTGTTGTTTCGGGTTCATCCTGCCTTTATTCAACCAGCCACCCTCTGAGACCAGGTCACAGACAAGGTTCGGGTGATAGGTCACAGACAGTTCATGGACGCGATGGCCATCAGTACCCACACCATTTAACATTCTGGTGAAAAGGACAGCACTAAGCCTGAGAAAACTTCCTTCAGGAACGTAGCCAAGTATCCTATGAAGATCAGATCACTTTGTTTAATTACATTTTCTTTTACTCGGTAAACCAATGTCATATGAGCTCCTGTCTAAATTGCGTGGACAATCACTGAGCAGCATTGACATCTGTATATTGTGCTTAGTTCAGTTTTGGGTTTAGACTCTTGGAGCCAACTGGTGGCTGGCTGAGGAGGGAGAGAAACACTTACTTATAAAGTACTACTTATATGCCCATAAATAGAACATATTTCTAAGTTACACGCAAAATCATGATCTTTTCAGGGCCGATCAACTGGAGGAAAAGTTGAAGGAAAAGGAGATGGAAATGATGAAGAAAGAAGAGGAAATTGGAGAAATCAGCAAACGACTGACCGCCCTCGAGGCGGAAAAGGAGTCATCAGAGTCGCAGCTGACCGAAACCAACCAGAAACTTGAGGATACGGAGAAGAGAGCCACAGAAGTAAGTTTTCATTCTAAACCCCATATAATTGCAATTGATTTTTTAACTGTGCTTACAAAAAGGGCATGAAATTGTTAAGGGTAGGTTGTTAATGTAATATCTCATAAGAGCATTTTAGGTACCGGGAACACTGAGTTCTATGCTAGACAATTTTTTCCTACATGACGCGCTTATTAAGGGCGGGCGTAAGGGGGGGTTGGAGCACCATCTGGCCGCACAACTGACACGCTCTCCAACATTTGCCTTCCATGGGCTCTTCAGCGCCGCTACTCAGTGGACTCTGTGCGAACCAGAAGACGAAATTATCGAGCCGCCCCTTCAGATTCAACTAGGGGCCCCAGATATTGTGACGATAGAGCCGACTGCTCAATCCAGCTGCGCTACGCGAACTTCCCATCGCGCGTGCATCCCCCAGACTCCCTGCGTATGTCAGTATCATTTATTGATTTTCCCTCGTCCACCTCCCACATTGGAGCATGCTCCAGCTGCTACTGCGGCTCCGCACCCGGTTATACTGACAGACAAAGGAGACATCGTCGCCCAAGGCAACACCGCAATTCTCGGCCAACGCGTCATACGCAGCAACCACTTTGTGACTGCCCGCACTGCTATCCACCGTCAATGAATGTTATGTGCAACAGTCTCTATGACTTTGCCCCACTTGGAATCCGGCCCGACCCGGAGGGTGCTACCGTGTCAGGGTACAACCGGGAGAAGGAGCCCCAGACAACAGCATTCGCCGCTGCTGCCACCAAGGCAGAAGAAAAACCCTACAACTTTTTCTCCAACGAACCCCTCTTCTCGGACTATGGGGACAACAGTGATGGAGAAGATAAATACATAGAGGCGAGGAAAAGGCAGCAGATAAAGGATCCCAGGACGGCATTTGCTGAAGCCTTTTCCGCCTCCACGCTTAACTCTGGAACGCTGATCAAGCTAGCAATTATTGGGGCGGAGCTTAAAAATATCGTACAGACTTCCATAGACAAGGTAAATGGGAAGTCAGGAATCCCTGTTGTGTAATGCAATCACTTTCTGAGCTCTGGAAAATATTTACTTGAAAAGGTCGCTGTCGAAGGAACTATATCCTCTAAGAGTATGTTTCTTTTCAACACTGACTGAAGCTTGAGGTAGTATAAAGATTGGAGGGTTCACGTGCTAAAGGGGTGTAAAATTGTTACTATAGGCGAATGATCTGAAGAACACAAGGTGGGGCAATTCATTTGATTGAAGTTAGTCCTCGCTGCGATTGATTTGCTGCAACGATGGTAAATATAACTTGATCTATCAAACACAATTTTCCTGGAAACCATTTTTTAAAAATTTTGAACGAAGCAACCGAAATAAACAATAAAAAATGGGGGACATCGATAGGTGTGCAGATAATTTAAGAATGCGCTGTTTGGAACTTAGTTTGCCGCCCATCAAAAAAGCCTGACATTGGCCACTAAATTTTATCAAAAAACAAACACGCGCTCGCACACGCATGGGATCAGATAGATAGGTAAAAGCCCCTTAATTGCACCGAAGTTCACCAGTACCCCGTCACCTTGTACAATCCATCGCTACAGTCGGCTTGAATGGGGTGGCCAGCGTGGAGTTCAAAAAAATTACGGTTAACATCGCTGAATATCACAGACCATTCTTTATGTCATAGCAGAGACGCGGTGTCCCTTTAGTGGAAGCCAACTGCTCACCGGTCACTTCAAAACTGACAGTTTCGTTAATTTCGCTCTAACTGAGTGGCGATTGTTTTCAATAAAATTATAAGGAACATTTTTACTTAATAGAAAGAATTTGAGAAATTTGCTCTCGTTATCCACCCCATTAACGAAGTAAGTTGAAGCGACACGATCAAAAACACTAAGCTAGGTTTCCCTTTTCACACACGATAAAAAAACGTAGCAACCGTAGGTAGCGACAAGATACGGAATGATGGTCTAAATAGTGGAAAGTTGCTTATAAATGGTGCTTTCTTGCGAAAGGGCCTAAGAGGCTTATAATACAGAAGAGTAGAAAAAAATACTTCCTTCCACCTCCAAATTCATGCAAGCGTATCCAATTGACTGTGCAGAGTGGAATGCAAAAACAACTTTAAATAAAACACATTTTTGGTCATTCGATCTCGTTCTGAAAACGATAATGTATGGTATTCCTTTTAGTGGCCTGTTCCACGTAAGTTAGTTTTCTTACATTCCATCCGAAGTTGCATACGTCAAATGTTCACTTTCTGAATTTTGCGAGGAGCGACGGTACTTTTGTTCGACTCAACAGTCACCTAGCGGAAATAAAAGCGTCCTTGATATCACATATCGAGGGACTGAAAACTGACTAAACAAAAGAGTTCTATCCTGCAAGATTATTTGTTATCTTCTTGATGACAGGGGAAATATCTTAATCTGAATAAAGCTCTCAAATATTCCTGCACGTCTTCTCTTTTTTGTTATTCTGAGTTGATGTTTAGAAGAGGCGGGCTCCGCATATACCGTCCATCACACTGTCAAATAAAACCGGCTGTTCTACGCGTTGGCCGATGTGTCTAGTTACTTATTTTAGAAAAAAATATTGTAGTTGAAGGGTTGGACTGTATTCGTTGACTTTACTTAAAATAATTCATAATTGCTGAAGCAACTTACTCAGTGAAAAAAATTAATGCTTTAATATAAAACGTTATCTTTCTCGTTCAAAAATCTGAAGCACTGAAGCGAAGGAAGATGTCATCAAGTAGCTACAGTTTCAGTGAATCCAATATAAACCTCTGCAATGTTTTCGCCAATTAAGCCACCAAACATTATACGCCCGTAGTAAATTGCAGACTATTTTTGCAAGTAAGAGAATGGATTCAAGTAAATATTTAAAATAGCCATTGGACTAGGTATACGATTATATATATGATCGAGTGTTCCTTGAAAGTAAGGATACCGATTGAAGATAGTGCTCCACAGTCCAATAAAGGTTTAATATTCAAATTGGAGCTTTTTCCGAGGGTAAAACAAGGTAAGTATAACTTAACCTGTTTCCGACTTATTGCTTTTGTTGCTATTCCCCGTTTGGATTTATGACCGCTCTTCATGATCGATTATCGTTCTCACTTAGATGCAGAATTCAATCTCGATAAGTATATTAATGGGTCTCAATCTACCAACCAGTTTTGCGAATAAGCACCGATAAAGCTGCATAAAAATACTTGGGATGATGGTTATACCCGGCAGGTTCATCTGCATCTCTGAATAACAACGAGGAGAAAAAATTTCTTACTATCTTTACTAAACTGAGCGAGCAAAGGAAAACTAAATGGCATAGATAAAATGCTTAGAAACAACAAAACTCTGAAGAAATGCAAAGAAAACTCTGCAAAGTAGTAGAAAGGCAAAAACTCCGATCGAAGTCTGGCTGGCTTATAAACCAAGCCAAATGCTCGTGGCAGGAAATTTCTTTGAGGAGCAGTTAGGTCTAAATTGCCCATTTTGTGAATAACCTACCTGTGTCTTCCACTCACACCTTTTTTGAGTGCATTGCCCGAGCACAGCATCTCGTACTTTTGTGCTCGGCTCTATTGTGAACTTGACTAGGGTTTCAAGCTCATGCAGATTTTTATAGAAAGACAAGATTATCATGGATGGGCACATTTTCTGACGATGAATGTTTGTTAGAGTACAAAAGCTTCGAGAAATAAACCATTTGTTTCGGTCCTATTTACGCATGATAATCATTAGTGAACTGGAATATCTGTGCATTAACTTTTCGTGAATTGCTTGTTTCAATGAGGGCGCGCTACTTAAGCAGTTTTTAATCCATAACCTTCGCTGAACTCATGGCTGCTACTAGTGCTGAATCGTTGTTAGACACATTAAAAAAGAAGCTTCTAACCTTCAAAACTTCTGTGGATTCGTTGAGTGCTGAACTAGAGAAAAAGAATAAATTATTAGAAGCCGAGCGCGAAAAGAAGACCAAGGTGGTGGATGTATTATATTTCTTTGATTGCGAATCCTGCGTTTCCAGTGGCTGGGTTTTCTTAACTTTGCCCTCGTTTACAGGCTGAAGCCGAGGTCGCTGCCCTTCAACGCCGCATCCGACTTTTGGAAGATGAACTCGAAAGTACGGACACTCGTCTCACTGACGCGACTGTAAAACTCGAGGAGGCCAGCAAAGCTGCCGATGAAAGCGAGCGGTGCGTTTGAATTAAAAAAATAACTTTTTGAAACTCGTGTTAAGCAAGCTTTTATGCCTACGTTTGTCGAGGTCTAAGGCTGTCATCAGTTTTTGACCGTGGCGCTGTCTGACTCTGGAACGTTGATCTATAAATTCGACTGTGCCATAGAAGGATGGAATTTCAAAGATGCATAAGGACTTTTATTAGTGACGCCTGTTTGCAAAATACAGGAATATTTGATAAGCAGCGCTCACGGTCAGAGTATTGTCTGTTCTTTTTGATTCCGGGGATTTGTATTAGTTGTTCACGCCTGAAACCGGATTTTTGCTTCTCGCTCTAGTCCATAGAATCTTTATAGAGAGAAAGAAATGTTTCCTGTTATTAAACATCTCTGAGTGTCAATTGGTGTATATTTATGTATTTAAAGCCTGGCAGCGCCTTCACTACTGCTGCCACTCTAGGATTGCTTTTTTTACCCGACCCGGCTTTCTGCTTGCTTCTTAGCTAGTTTTACTCGATTGCTGCTCAGCTATTCTCAACCCCTTGAGCACACTGGGGAGCCTGTAGTAAGACTCAACAACAATAACCGTTTTTCATGTCCTCCATGGTCAACAACCTCTTCCGTACATAGTTTCAGTTATGAGAACACATGCCATCATCCTGACCGACTTCTCCGTACGCTGCCCTATACTGCAAACTGACAAGCTTTTGGCTAAAATTGCGGTTTTAACGAAACTGTTGGTTTTTCAACATACAGTTTTATAGGAAATTAAAAGTAGTCTTGCAGTAATTTGAAGCTTGACTGGCCTTCAGCTTTGTTTGCGGAACTTCTAGACAATTCTTAAGAACTTTAGTTTGGTTCTAAGTAAACGTTCAATGGGGGAAGCAACAGCGCTCCTTTTATTTAAATGACTTTTGTTTGTGCCAGCTTCCGACGTGCCCTTCAGAGTCGGCAAGTCTCTGACGATGACCGCATCGAGCAGCTTACTGTTATGATCCAGCGAACCACGAAGGAGGCCGCCGAAGCGAAGGCCAAATTCGAAGAGGTAAAAGGGGGAATCTATTTTTCTGTCTATCGCCATTTACCCCCTTCCTGGCTGTGGTGGTAATCGGATCGGACGTAATTCAAAGGTTTTTCCGGGTTCACAGATGCTCGTTTAGGCTTTTCGACCCCGCAGATTATCGGCTGCTTTGCAAAAGTTGGTATCTTCCTACGTGCTTATGACTACTTTTTCTGAGGAATCGGTCTATTATCCCTTTCAGTGGCTGCAAGGTTTTGGAAAATCGCACGGTGGCCGACGAAGAGCGAATCTCCCAGCTCGAGGAGCAACTAAAAGAGTTTACCTTCATGGCCGAGGACGCTGATCGCAAATACGACGAGGTTAAAATGCGCATTAGTCACATTGCATGGGACATAAATGCATGAAACCTCAACGAATGATACTCGGCCTGTTTGACTGAGCCTCAGTGGCGTGTTGGCCACCCTTGCACCGCCGATGCCTCAATAACAGAGATAAACTAGTATCAGAACCAGGGGTAGTTTATGCCTTGCTGGCCCTTGATTGTTATCGTATTATCTCCATGTTCATGGATTCATGAGTGACTGTAGCTATACGTCATCTGGGGATCTTGTGGGATCAGAACCATCGCTTATTTACCGTCGTAGCTGTCTGCAACAGGGTCCTCCTGACAGGAAGCTTAACGACTGCACGTCACCTCCCCCTTTCCATCTCGGACTATTCTTTCGCACGTTCTTGCCTCCCCTGTTTCCTATATATCTCCCTCTTTTTTTCATCGGCCTTCCTTTCTTTCTCCACAGCCCACTTTCGCTCGCACTCCGTCTATCTAATGTTCTCTTACGTTTTACTTCTGCGAACGTCAATGTGACAACTGTTTTGGTTAGCAAACTACAGCATGCGGTACGGTCAGCTTGATTAGCAAGCATGTAAGATACAACTGTCTTTTCTGACGTGCATCTTGTTGGCTTTCGTTAATGCGTGCGCTCGCCAATAAAGCTTGCAGGGCGCTCAGCAAACGTTTTAACACCGTTCGCCTCGTCCCTCTCACCTGTTAGGCTTCTCGAAAACTGGCCATCACTGAAGTCGATCTCGAGCGGGCTGAATCTCGTCTAGAGGCCTCCGAAAGGTTACCACCACAGACCCATGCCTCTTCCTGCACTTGTTTCTAATTTTTTATTTTTGCATCCAGCCTGCATGAGACTTGCCTGACGGTGTTCTTGTCTTATTACGCATGTACCCTACACTCGTTTTGTCCCTCAACGCTGTTGGCGACAACTAGGCGACAACTAAACTTGCCCAGGCCGAGGAAGCTCTCTCGTTGGCTGACAAGCGAGTCGAAGATGCTGAAGCGTGAGTTATTGTTCATGTATTTTTGCATACTTCCTCCGCTTTGCTTGTCACCCCACGTAGGGTGCAGTGATACGCTTCTGCGACCATCTGCCAAACTGTTCTCCCGCCCCCAAGTCTGAAACTCAGCCAGTGGCGGGCATTCCGCTCTATCGAAACCCTCCCTTTCCCGGTGTATATTCTCAAAGTTTTCTTGTTTTGTAGTTAAGTGCCAATGCTCGCTAAAGGTCCTCCTGACCTCATACAGTGACCGCTGGAACTCGTGAAATATTTTGATAGACCCTCGACTAAACATTACAGAAGTGGGCATACAATAGTTGTAGAACACTGGCTTTGAAAGTTGCTATTTGGTAAGGTCAAGTTTTTCCCGTAGTTTCGTTGTAGGAAACTAGGCGTTCTCCAAATTTCTTACTAGAAAAAAATAACCATCTCTTTAACTGAGACATGTGTTCGAATCTGCGCGTTTAACCACTGCCGTATTAATACCTCTTCGCAAAGTGATGCGTTTGGGGGAGGGAGAGATAGATAGGACAGAGAAAGAAAGAGAAGGGTAAATGCAGGCTTAGTCACAGCTATATTCATTGCTCGGTGTGACGAACTGTTGCATCCAAATGTTCATCCGTGTGGTGGCACGCTTAGGTGCGGGCATCCCTCCTTGCAAGCCACCTCCACCCTCTTCTTGACTCTGTCATGACACTGGGCCCAGGTGGAAAAAGGCTTGTGCACGGTAGATGCAACGCAAGTCTTCTATCACTAAAAAACTAAGTCACGCGCCAGTCACCGTTCCTGCGACCACCATGTTGTGGACCAACATGGTCGACATCGTCAGCAATGACGGTAGAATTTAACTGTTCACGGGTTTACATATCCTGTATCCGGAATTCAACTTATTTAATCAAAAATTATTATGAGCACAGAAGGTTTTTCACATGTTTTTTTCAAAAATAATTGACCATGGATTAATAGAAAATGACGGAAAAAAATTGCAGTGCTAAAATAGGTATTCTTGCTGAGTGAGAACTAGCAGTCGTGACGTTAAAGAATTTCAATGCATGCTTGAAAGTGATCGGCCCCAAACTAGACCAATTCCTTGCACAAAACTTATCGGTGCCCACGTTTAGCCCCATCACTTGTAATAAAACCAAGTTCTTACAAGTCGCCAGCGCTATTACGTTTCAAATTAACTACGCACCGTTTCCCAAACTTGAATATCTTTTTTTAAATTTGACTCTTATAGTCGCATCCGATCGATGGAAGATGAGCTTCGTTCGGTGACCACGAACCTCAAGTCCATGGAATTGAGCGAATCCACGGTAAGGCCAACACATCTCTTCTCCTGTTTGTTGCGTTCTCCTGCTTCCGATTGTCATAAAAAACTTAGACTTTCTCACCACGAGCATATCACTAAGGGCGAATAGAGCGCGCCTCACAGGGTTCCCCTAGGGAAATTCATTTTATGTTTAAAAGGCACTGGCAGCTTAGGCACCTGCGTGCGCGCACCACAGGAGTTTTGTACTCCAGGTGGGTGCATTTTGGAGGCCCACAAGAGGTCATTAGTGTGCCTATTGTTTTTATTTTGGGTTTGTGACCTATCCAGGCGTACATCCGTCATGCAGAGTGATGCCTAGCACACGCTGGTTTTTGTCTTTAATCACTGTCTGTTTTAATTAACAACAGTGTTAAAAATGACGCAAGCCAATAATTTAATCCGTCTTCTTTTTTTTCAGCCGCAGAAGCGACTGCTTGAATCACACTTTTTCCCCCCATGTTACGCATGCCTCCTCCCCACACCGCAGCATTGCTTTTTGGTTGCATGCATTTAGCTCTGGTAGATTTGGCCCCACAAGTCGGTTTACCGGTTTAATCGGCCTTATTGACCCCCCTAATGTGCTAGGTGTGCGAAAGCCTATTTTTTTCTTGAACTTTTGTACTCAGCGTTGGTAAACTGTTTTTTCTGGAAGCTGCTCGAAAATTCGGCATCGAAATATCACTTCCTACGAGAAACCAAGTCTGAATACTGGAAAAAAAGGTGCATCCAATCTCAGATGTATGCACTTAAACTGTTTATAAAGCTTGCCGAGACGTTGCATCTTCTTCAGTTTAATGGCCCGCCTTAAAAAGACAAAAGTGGATGCTCGCGGTGATCATTCAAAACACCATCTTTTTGGATCAAAATCCAGGCCAACGAAGGAATCTAAGACGCGTAGAGTTGCAGCCGAAAACAGAACCGTCGCCGGTCCTGGCGACTGTTTCCATGCCTGCATTTGCAGGTGACCCTTTCAAGCCTCTCCCCTGTTTGTGTAATCTCAAATACACATGAATACGACTGAATAACAATGCCGACAAAGACAAGGGAGACTGGAATGGCCATTTCTGGCTCATTAGCCGTCATCACCCCATTTACGTGGATGGCCTTGTTAGGCTAGAAGGTGATTACTGGCGATTGTAATGGTTCCTTTCGACATACTTCAATAATGGGGTTTCGGAACATCATTTACGACCTCATTGCGGTGAAACCTACCAAGTGCAGACGAGTTTCTACGTATGCATTCTAGTGGATGCCTAACTGGCATTCCCCAACTTGCATCCAGGTTGCATTGAATTCTGCACGTGCTTGATATTCTGCTATCCTGGAATGCGATCCATTTGCAAATGTGCATCTACGCTGGCACTTACCTTATCACCGTACTTGACTATCGTGCAGGAAAATCGTTGACCTGGAAGAGGAGCTTCGCATTGTCGGAAACAACATGAAATCCCTCGAAATTTCTGAGCAGGAGGTAAAGTTCAATGTCTACTACTACTACTACTACTACTACTACTACTACTACTACTACTACTACTACTACTACTACTACTACTACTACTACTACTACTACTACTACTACTACTACTACTACTACTACTACTACTACTGCTACTACTACTACTACTACTACTACTGCTACTACTACTACTACTACTACTACTACTACTACTACTACTACTACTACTACTACCACCACCACCACCACCACCACCAACACCGTCTCTGTATCTGCTACCGACCTCTCCCAGATCCGTAGCCGAGCCTTCCTGTTGATCCTGATGCAAATTCAAGATTGTGAACACTTTGGAATGGCTGTAATAGTGCAAGATGAACGCGCGATTCCTGGAAATGCCAGTGTATTAGCTTAAGCTCATACAGGAGCCGATCATCAGAGATTATGTGACAAGTGAATACATTTGTAGCCCAAACATAACGGAGGGGGAGTAGTGTACGTGACTAGTTTGTGTTCACACCACCTAAAGCACAGTGATCTCAGGGCTAGTATCCCAAACTGTTCCAGTGATCGCGTGTTCATCTCCTTCGCAACAAGAACCCGGCACTCATAGTTGCTTCAATTAGAGATACCTGTACTAGCAAGTTTTTACGCGAAGCTGCTTTCGGCAGATTTTAACCAAAGCAAGTGTCCTTGTTGGTGGCTGTGTTATTAGCCATGATATCTTAGTTACCAAAGACTCAATAAAGCCTCCACTTTGCCGATTCAACCATCAATGAGAGACGATCGACCGAGTCTGCAGGACTGTGCTTGAACCAGTGTTACTGCTCCAATCCTATCATCCTAATCGCTGCAGTAGATCCTGCCTAACGCGAGCTCCCCATCCTCCTATTTATTTGTACCAGCGCAAATACCACTACCAGGCACAATTTAGTAGGAGCCAGGACCATAAGTGCTTGAGTCGCCGCTACGGCAGGTTAGTATGCTAATTTGAAGAGCTGACGTTGAGGATGGCAGGCAGTCCTCGTGAAGTCGCTTGACGCGTCTTCTCAACGTGTACTTTAAGCACGGCGACACGGAGACCCTCGTTGCCGCCATACAGCGCGGGCTTTACTTACGTAAACGTATATTCTTAATCCGATTCACCTCTAAAACGGTCTGCAAGGATCTGGGAGAATTTCGTTCACCTGCTTGCCTAACCAACAGCAGCACAACCCCCCTCAGAACCACTAAAGCCCTCTAACTAACGTTCCCTCCGTCCTCTGCCTCTGGCTGCGTTTCGCTGTAGGCTGCACAGCGCGAGGAAGCCTACGAGGAGAACATCCGCGACCTGACGGAACGCCTGAAGGACGTAAGCTGCCGGCTCGTGTTTGCACGCTTCGTGCGAGCCGCCCGCAGTCGCATAGGCTTGTAGTGCATCTTGCGCATTTGGCTGACTTGTGTTGCTTGTTTTCTTCCTCGCATGCCTCTCTCCCTGCCTCGCTCCCTTGGTGGACATCCGTGCTGCTCGTCCCCTGTCCCTCCCACTCCCTGTGGCATTCGTATCCAGGCTTCCAAGCAGAAGGAAGTTCACCAGGCCACCCTTGAAAAGCTGAAAAAGCAGCTGGCAGAGGTATGTCTCCTGTTGTTTGTCCACTAGTGTGGTCTTGATAGTTGCACTAGGGAAAACAGGTTGGATCGGACATTTTTCATGACTCTTCTTGGGGATTTTGAATAAGGGTGGGTCCCCAACAGCCGCTCGGATTGCTTGTTCGAGGTTGTCTCCTCTAGTGCCTTGGCTCAAGAACCTAAACACAAGCAAGCGGTGGAAAGCGAGCTTATTTAATGGCGGTTCACGGTCGCTGTGTCACAGTGCCATCGTCGTAGGGATTTGCGGCATTTTATTAGGCATTCGGCGTGCCAGACCTCAGCCCTCCGCACCCTGGTAGCACTGTCGCTGCTGGTCCGCGATGGCTTATTCGCCAGAACCAAGAGTCGGCTTATTTCGTAGCTAGCGTTCACTGAAGGCCGTTCCATTATCCGCCACCCGTGGATTTACCGGGTAGCCAGCAGCTAGGCTAACGGGTAACTCGTCTTCCCGGACATGGTTCAGCAAGACATGGAGGCGGTGCTGGGACCGTTGCTATTCGGCGTCCGTCATTGGAGAAAAAGAATTGGTTGAGCTATCCAGCTCTGCTGCCGCGAATCGTCACGCGTGGAAAAGTACAATACGTGAAATCATCGACGCCGGCTAGATCAGGTATGATCGCAGGCGTAACAAGTACAAGAAAGCAGGTTGCATATACCCTATTACAAATTTGAGTGTGAATCGAGGGCCATTTTTGTCCAAATTTTTACGGCACGAGGGATGCTTTATTTACATACCCCTTTTTCTTACCCCCAACCGTACCACCTAGACGCGTTTTTACTACTGCCATAAAGAGATTCAGAGGAAGGCAATTATATGTATATTCATAATATTTTTATAGAAAAATAGAAAACACGAAAGATTTTCGTGGTCTAAGGTATGTAAAATGAAAGGTATCTGCTTTGTACTCCGCCAACCCCGAAGTTCCTTGAGCACCCCCGTTCTAAAAGAATGGAATGTAATCGTACGAATAAATGCAAAGTTTAAATGCTACATTAAAAAAACTAAAGTAAATAAGTAGATGTAATTTGTAGTGCTTTCCCTACGCCTTTTAACTCCTCTCTTGAAGGCGGTGGTGGGGCCTTTTTGAAGGCGTTTTTGAACGCCTACTCCTCCAGTTGTTGTCTGTCGGACTTCAGGTCCGTATTCCAACGCTTAAAAACGTCTAGATTATAAGTGATTAGGTTATGCAAGTGTATGTCTTACTCAGGACAAGCTAGTAACTCAGGGAACCGGGCTTCCTCCCAAAAAAAGGTTCGTAACAAGATTACCTCTTCAATGAAGAGGGCACTGCGGTTACTCTAATTTTGTCCTTCTAGTGAATTATTTTCATTGCCTCTGCGCTACACCACAACTGGGTTAAAAGGCTGCATTGAACGATGGAACTCTGTAGTAGTTAGCGAAGGCTCGTGCCGACCCCATCACCAGTTGGTTGATAGGCGACAGGGAGGAGCAAGGATGAGACCGACGCCAGGAGATTCATTCTTCTTACTGGAATAAATACAACGCGCTGGAGGTACCTTTGTAAGTTGAAAGTAATCACATGACAGACTGCGGTGATGGCACGTGTCTTTAGATGACGTGGCCCTTTATGGGGCAGCTTTTAGACGAAAGATCCCAGACCCTTTTTGCAAAATTGATTAACCTTAAGTTATTGATCTGCAGACTGTAATAAGCAGGCGCCAGGTCGAATCGGAAGACTGCCTCCTTACGGCACTGAGCACATACCTCACTATAAAAAAATCCGAAGCGCTTTTTAACTATCATGGTGCGCTACTGGTCGTGGCTTGGAAGGCTACCAACTAACGGGATAACCTGGTCGCCTCAGGGCTGAAAGTCAGGCTCCTTCTCAGTGTCGGCTTCTATGGCATTCCCACGGAGCTGGAATCCCACCCGTCCATTTATTGTTTGATGTGAAATCCTGGTCCATATTGTGCGGGCCAGACGTGTACGGCGCGCGTAGAAGTTTTTTTAGCTCTGTCAGTTACTGCGCCCGATCATCTTGACTCTTTAAGCATTGCTGGCAAGGACAAGGGAGACTGGAATGACAATTTCTGGCTCATTAGCCGTCATCAGCAGTCATACCCCACCCCAGGTAGTGCAACGACCGAAGCTCGAACCCGCAATCTGTTGATCAGAAGTCAAAAGCTGTAACAATTAATTCACGGGTTCGCTTTCTTGTCGGTTTAGATCGGGAGATATTGGCATTCGCTGATGAACGCTGACCGATCGCTGCTGGAACTCACTCGTCCCGTTCTGCCTTGGATCACACTCTCAAACCCCGCCAACAGCCTCACAGCGGCTAGTAGTAGAATAGGCAGATGAGCATTTCCGGCAAAGACAAGGGAGACTGAAATGACCATTTCTTGCTCATTAGCAGTCATCAGCTGTCTCATCTAGTAAGAAGAGTTTCGATGTCGAGTTAGAATATGTGGTGGGCATAGAAAAGATGTCAAATTCTGCCTCTGACCGTTTCTGTAGGTTTTCACTGCTCCGTACTCAGGCCTACGTCATTCTAAACAGACCTCGGCTGGAAGGCGAATCGAGCTGGCTGCGAAAGTGCCTCAACTTATTGAAGTGAAATGGTCCAAACATTGCACCCAGCTAAAGCCAATGATACTGTTGTATCACCCTGCTCTGTTTATCTACTTTCCCTCACTCTCCGTCGCTCGTTTCTCACCATTGATCATCTCCAATTTTGCGTCATCTGTGTATAGCACCTATGGTCTCAGGGGTGATGTTGATGATTTTGATGTGATAGGGCCACGCTCGCTTGTGATCCAGACGACTCAGTCAGTGCACCCAGAACGTCTCTATGCTCTTCGCTATCTGTACCATCCGATATGGAAGGCTTGACTTCCTTCACCAGCCTCGAATACCGTTCATCGTGGACCATTCGGAGCCAGGTTTCCGAACTGACCGTCGGCGTGTCTAAGGAGAGGTCATCGTGGGTTTTCGGAAAACAATCCTACTGAGTTCCTGGGATGCGGGGCGGACAGTGGTCACAGCCGGTGTTAGCCGCTTCTCGTGGGTGTTCTGAGGTATCCTCGTGAGGTTCCCACATCCAGAGACCTCTGTACCAATCCAGTATATATGTAAGTATTGGAAGGAAGGCATCCCAAAGAAGTAAAGTTGAAGTTGAATACCTTCTATGGGGAAAGGAGCTTTATGTATATGTATACCTTACTCTGAATATTTTTCAATCAAGGTGGCTGCAAGTATCTAGTCTTAGCACGAATGTGAACCGGACACCTTATAATGAAGACAATAATGACAAGAAGAAAGAATACAGCGGACGATTTTGACCATTGTTTGGTGTTATTGTCACCGATCATTCGCACAACCATTACTGACGACAGGGCAGTATGCCGTCTGTCCGAGCATAAGGCAGGGCATGCCGCATTGGATTTGCTCTCATGCTGCATGCGATCCTCCCACCCCCGGCTTCCATGACGACATGCGATTTTTGCGCCGACGTTTTGGGGGGAGGTGCCTGAGTACTCCCTCCAGCCTCTGTTTGGCACGTGGTCTGGCCTGCGCAACACTCCTGACTTAAGTATTGACTGCGACCGCCCGCCTAACTGCGCCTCTGCCAATTTTTAGTCCGAAGCTCGTGCCCAAGAGTCCGAGCGCCTTGTTCACAGCCTCCAGAGCGAGGTGGACCGCCTCGAAGGTAAAGAAAACCGATTAGCAGATAAAAACGAGACTGTTGGCTTGCCCACCCCCACCTACGCGCATCCCCTACGATTTTTCGGTTATTGTCTTGTTGATGCTGCTACTGCCGATTGTGCTATTGCTATTGTTGTTGCACTTGTCTACCGCATGTACACTGCTCTTTCCCGCTCTGTTCCGCCCCAACGGTAACGTTCGAATCAGGCTGAGGCCCGTGCAAAGACCGCAGAAGGTGATATCCTAAAGAAGCAGAGCCAGCTCTCAAAACTTGAAGGTGAGTCCCACCCACCCTTTCGAGTGTGTTCTTAACTGGGTCCTCACTGTAGCACTGCATTTCTTAAAACCAGCTCAGTTTGCAGGCAAATACTTGCCAAATCTATTACTTTTATTACTTGCGACTCCTGTTTTGACAAATTGTGGTGAATAGAGAAATCAAACAAGCCATCAGAGAGGTGGGGAGAGTATGGCTCCCTTCTTTCGGCTGTCAGGCGTCGCTGTGGTAGGTCAGGGCCAAACGCCCTGCGCGAATGCTCTGGTGTACCGTTGTTCTACAATCCCTGGAAAACCTTCAATCAGAGTAGCATAAGCTTGTATTGCGGATCAGGGTGGAGGGGAGATCGATTACCTCGTGCAAGTGGCGCAGGACCACGATAACTACGACTACCGCAAAATTCCTGACGTATGCTCCTCCTCTATTGACCGTGCATTGATCGCTATTGACCGTGCATACCAAATACAGCCAATTCAATCCAACAACTGCGCGACAATATCATTCAGTCTCACCCCAACCAAAGGTCAGGAAAAGCGGGGCTCTTCGATCATACCACCACACAATCTGCCATTTAGTCGTGCGTTTGCCTAATTAGACTGATCGAATTGGTCAGGGCCTCGTAGCTCAGGTGGTTAGAAAATTAGCTGCAATCAAGTCTGCCCTTGCTGGTATGAGCTCAAAGGATGCCTTACATGCGGAAAATCTCGGATCCTGTTTTCTCGACTGGGCTTAAAGTGCGGGAGTTTAACGATGTAAACCATAAATTGTAGACTGGTTTTTGTCGGGTAATACCTCCCGAAAACCCCTCTTTATTGCAGGGAATAGTCCGATTTTGGGCTTGCCTCGCTCCACGAATGAGCTGGTACTATTGTGCTCATGAGTAATGGAGTAGTCTTCGGGATCTGATTTGGCTGCACTTTTTTTGAACCTCTCATTACAAACCACGCTGCGTTTGGATCATTGGCACGGAGAGGAGGTGTTGCAGACGCACACGCAGTAAGGCGAAAAGTAGTGGCACTTGAGCTGAGCCGTATTTTTCACCTGCCACCCGAGCTTAGGGTCATCTAATCATATGGCGGTCTCCTGCTGCTGCCTGTATCACACGCTAGTCATGGGGCCGCAGCAATCAACCAGCTCTATGGCATTCAAGGTCGGAATTTCTTATATGCCCGACGTAATGTCGGTGCCATTGCGCTGAACACCAGGCCGCGTAAATATTTCCATGTCATGACACTAACCTTAACCTTAAACCTAATCTTAACCCGAACTCTACCCATGACTCTAATCCTTCCCTTAATTATTACTTGGAGTTTAGCGCAAGGCCACATATATTACGCGTGGCTCTTGTTTCCGTGTTCTGCCGGAGGCGGGGAGAGAGAGAGAGGAAGAGAGATGCACTTTATTTTGAAACTATCTTTCCATAATTTTCAGCAAAAAGCCACCATTCACTGTGGATAAAAGTGGTACTCAAAAGAGATAGCACCGGAAGAAAACTGAACGGTGGTCCTTAAATGCGTTGCAAAATTGAGCCCGATTTTATTGAAAACGGTGCCGGCGTCGTTTGCAAACGACCTTATTGTAATTAATGTAAACAAAGAGGGGCAAATAACAGTAGCTAAGAAGAAACATGGGCCAACCCATGCACAGGTGTCGGGTTAACAAACCAAACCCTGTGCTGTCAGAAGACGCTCCTACAGGCGCTGCCACTTCCCTGGCCGACAACCACTTCAGATGGTGTCCGTACACTGTCCCCGCCCCCTAATGACAGTCGTTCACCCCGCGTACTGAACAGTAGATATTCATTCCCTGCACTCTACCCCTCGAACATTACTCACATCCTTCCCTTCCCCCAGTCCCCATTGCCTCAATTCGCTGACCTCACCAGGCGACCGGCGTATGAACGATGATTATTAACCATAAGACACTTATAAACCGGCAGATTTTGATGCCACTGAAGCGCTCGTAATTCACCTTAACGTTCTTTTTCTTTTCATCTACCCCCCTGCTCCGTCCGCAAACAGACGAGCTCGATGCGGAGAAGTCGACCAACGAGTCCCTGCGTCAGGAGATGGAAAACATCGTGTCAGAATTGCAGAACCTCTAGAGGGAGAGGAGCGACGTCTCCTTCGCCAGCGCTGCATGAATTCTGCTTCTCGCCTGTGCATGTCCTTCGAATTATCCCCCGCCCCTTCCCCCATTTTAGTCGAACTCCTTTCTCCAGATCCGGTCGCTTGTCTTAGTTTGTTTTCCTATCCTTACTGCCTCCGTCCTCCATATGTGTACGCCTGTTGCACCCTGCACTCCCACCCGACTCCATCTTTCAGAGCGCCTGCCTGCTGTCCCCCCCCCAACTCCTCTTCTGCCGCCTGCCCCTCTCCGATTATGCTTATTTGAGAAGACAAACTTGGGAGGTAGAATGTTTGTCAGCTTGCTGGAATGCGCCACCCCTGGGTTGCTGCTGCTACTGTGCTTTCGATCCATTTTCTCAGTCTTCTCTGTCAATTGTCCCTGCACACCATTTCGCACCTTTATCTTCGCGTATCAACGCTTAAAATGAGGTAAAAAAACCTGCACGGGCAAAGATGCCGCTGCAAACACTACTTTTCACAGACTTCGGCGTAGTCCGGCCAACTTGTGCTGCCAAGGGGCGGACGCGGGGGTTGTTTGTGGATGGAAGCCTTTGTTTTGCGGTCGCACGCTGATGCCGCGAAAGGGCGATTGCACCAATCTCCGGAAGCCATCGAAACACTGATGATGGACTGTTTACTTCGGATCACTGCATGCGGAACTGTGTCGAGCTGACGTGTGTGCGCGCGCGCATACGCGCGTTTTATTGCGTTCAAAACGAGCTGCCACCATCTGGAACGGGCACACGCTATGACTCTAAGCGATCCAGTGCTACGTAAGATCAGTCCGAAGTTCAAGTGACTTCCTCCCCGGGAGAGTGTGGTTTGTAGTTTACGTAGGTCTCTGAGACGCGAAGACCCGGTGATTGGTACAATGCCAAGGCAGTCACTTTGGTAGTTCAGTTTGGCAATCCATCGTTCCACCCACACACGCAGTAGGTTGCCTAGTCCGCTATCCTCTCACAGGTACACATAAGAAAGAGAACTGCAGCTTCAGGCAGTCTATCAGCCAGCGCATCTGATGTTCTTCTTTTTCCAAAGAGGTCACTTGTGAGGCCCTTCCTTACCACTGTGTCCTTGCATAACATGGCCTATCCTGGCTCTCGGGTTTCCTCCCGCAGTAGCAAACACAGCTGAAAAATTTTATGAAAAGGGAGAACTCGTTGACAGGACTGCTGTACGCGCACAGTGCTAGGGGCATTTGAGTCTGCTGCAAAGGGCCTCGTTTGCCTTGCTGGCAAGACACCTCTTCAGTCACCGCCATATTGAGTGATTTCTTTCAGGGATGGACTTACTGGGGATGCATGTCCTCTGTTAACCCCTGCGCCCAATCCCATCTCTGGTATTCTTGACGCTGTCGTGACAGTTGCGAGGTGGATGTAAATAACCACTTGCTTTGTTCGTCGGGCGACTGGCGATAACGGATCAGTCATAGACGGCCGTCCCGGCCTTAAGTGGTACGGTTACCGATGAGAGATCAACCCGAAAGTAGAGGAATCCACTGGCATGATGAACAGAAGGAAATTGGTAGCAGCTTTTAGGGAAAATTGTTCCATTCTTGCGTACTATAGAGTCATGCGGGTCCCTGGGGAATCAACTCAAATATCCGCAACTGCACGTGAGTTAATGAAACCAAGCCCGCATGGGGGCAGGTGCATGGTCCCGTTTGTTCGATGCATGACAAATGGCGATCTTCCACCTTAACTAAGCTTGTCTTCTTCCTAAGAATTCGCTGAGATCATATATAGACCGAGCCTGCACTAGGGTTAATCACGATTTTTATCCGACACAGACGAACTCGTCGCCGAGAAGGAGAAATACAAGGCTCTCAGCGAGGAACTGGAGTCCACATTTGCGGAACTTACCGGCAACTAGACCAAGTCCGGCCACTTCATACCCTACAGAAGCCTCTTTCCCGCACTTATCGATCAGGACAGATGCGGAAAGTGGACACAAGCACGCTGTTTTCCAGTTTTGCCCTCAGCTGCCTCCACCGCTGTTCCCCGTTTGCAGCCCCTTTTCGTCGACGGTGCGGGTTCCCCATCCGCATCACCCCCTCCTCCCAATACGGTTCTGTGCCGAAGTCTGATCACTTCATGGGCTCTCGATCTCTGTCTCTTTTTCCTTTATCCTACACACTCTTACAAGCGTAGATTCTTTCCCTTAGTAACTATCCTCTCACCTACGCTCCGCCCCACCGCATCTTTCTCTCACCCTGTTTTCTCCTAGGCGGGCTTCAACAGAATCAGATAACTTATTGCTATATTGTATTTGCGGAAAGGCACGCCGTACTGAGGGTTTTACTCCGAAACTTACAAAAAAAGAAGTAAATCCACAGTCGTCCATTTTTTTTCTCGTTAAGACTAACAAAGGTGGGAGGGAGGGGGAAGGTCGCATTTTTTTGGTGACGGCCGCTTTGTTTCATGCAGGGGTTCCGAACAGTGAGACGAGGCGCAATACATAAGTGTGTCGAGCATTAAGCCCTACTGTACAATGTTCAGTAGGTGACCAAACTCATGCAATGTTTTCTGAGAATTTGATTGAAAAGTTAAGCGCTCTCTTGGTATTGTTATTTTTGTTTGTTGAGTGGAGTTGAGGCTCAGAATACGTTTTGTTAAAGAACGCTGCATATTTACCGCAGGATATTTAAGGAAAACACAGATAAGATTTGGGTGAAATCGGAGGTTGCCGGATATTCAAGACATTTCCTATATTATTTACTATCACAGAGCAAAGTCCATGGTTTTTCTGCACTGTACTACATTAAGAACATTAATAAAAGTAAGTAAGTTTCTTAATTTACTGAAAATCAGGTGAAGGCAGGTGTGAGGAATCGTATTTTTATTCAAGTACAAGCAAGTAAGTTAATCTTTGCAAATTTTTACGTTTTTTGTCACAAAACCCAGGAATAAACTTGTTTGCCAGTATGTTTGTTTTAATATGGTGACAACGCGGAATGATTACAAGATACATACAGGTAGCCTTAAAGATTGAGATGAATAAAGGCTACTGTAATATAATATACTACAATATACTATCAGCTTATCTAGAATTGAGAAACGCAATGAACAGAAGATTACCAGTTTTCGCAAAATAATAGCATATATTCGGCAAATATGGTGTGTATTTAAATCTTAGAAAGGAGCAATATAGTAAACAAATATAGCTGAAAACGTTCCAATATAAAGCTAAAAGTGAGTTTTTCCATATTAGGCAGAAAATGGATCACATATTTTGAAGAAAGTCCAGAAACCGGTCAAAATTCCACCTTTTCATCTTGATTCAACTTATAAAAATCACGCAGATATTCGACAGTGAATTATCAACTTCAAACACTTTGTAAAGAGGTACCTTATTATAGAAAGTTTCTTAATTGATGTTGGTCAGATTAATTTCGGACTTTTGTTGTGGACGTTCATTTTTGTCTGCAACTGAGTTTTCATGTTTGGGTGGATCTAAAAATATAACTTCAACGGCCATCTGCAGTAAAACGAAGATCCTAAATCTCGCCTCTTTGGTAAATACTTGTAAGGACTATTTTATGTTGAAGGTTTTGATGGATAGATAGGAGAGAATCTACAGTTATTTCCAAGGGATTGAAAACACCGAAAACCGTGAAAGTTTTGCCGGTATTTCAAGGACGAGCTGACACTAATTGCAATTCAATATAAAAATACCAATAAAGACATTAAGCGCATGGAAAAGTTCTCTTATTATACACAAATTGGTATGCTTGCGTTATCAGGCGATAATTCTATTTAAATTTATTAGTCGTAGTTACAGCGATTTATCACGTTTTGGAATAGGCAACTTTTATTTTAAAAAAGTCGCTATTTCTTAAGGAAGAAATATTACTTTTCATATTTCCTTTAGGTTTTACATCTCTATTGAGTTGTTTATTAGTATTTCGAAGCCTTTGGACTTGCGTTAGTGCGAGCGATTATCAATCTTTCGTAAATTTGGGCAATTTGTATGTGATACGGCCCAAACTGTACTCAATTGCACAAGAAAAGCAGGCAGAAATTTAGATAACTTTCCACATTCACCGGCCTTGCACATGATTGTTTTTTGTTATTAACAGTCCCTTGCTTGCTCGCCATCTCCTGGTTGGTGCGATATTGGTGGCATCGGGGTTAACTGCGGCAAACTCATGTAAACGGTTACCGCAGCTGGTCAGCCTCCACGTCAGGCGAGATGGTCTTTGAGTGGACTGGCCTATCTCACGGTCCTTATGAACCTCTCCTCGGCCACCCAAGTCTCCAGTGGTGGTAATGACATCAGGTAAGCTGATGGGAGTCCGATAGGTCCGTTGAGCAAACGGATATCCGAAGGGCACTCATATCGTAGGATCTATTTCGTCTTAAAACTGTTTCCGCCTATTTTAGTAGCGTGTCAACAGTTAACGGAGTAGTTAATCTCCCCAGTGTGCTTACTTGAAAGCCAGTTCTTGCGTTACTTGCTGGTGTTCATGGAAGCGAGTCAACGGTTTTGTTCAGTTGCGTTCTTGGTTTCTTATACTGCCTTTCAGAGACGACTGCCCATGTTTCGGCCAGTGTCTGTGGACCATGCTTACCCGGAGGAGCTGTAAGAATTGAAAAACTTTGTGAGTTTTGTCTAGCAAGCGATCCTTCGGACCGTTGAGTAGACTGGTCGAACTAGCAGTCCTTATAAAATTAACTTCGGTCATTCCACTCTCCGTGATGAAAATGAAATCTGGTTAGCTGATGGGAGTTCGGTGCGTGTATTGATTGAAATTATGCTAGGCGAACATTCATATCGTAGGAGTTATTTCATCTTCAAATTGCCACGTTCCAGTATAGTTGAAAACGTATTCAATCTGCCCAGTGTGCTGAGTTGAACACCTGCCCTCGCATTGCTTGCTGGTGTTCAAGGAAGCGAGTCTAAGGTTTTGTTCAGTTTTGGGGCGTGGTCTCTTAGGCTGTATTTAAGAGACGACTGTCGACTTTTTGGCTAGCGTCTGTCGACAAGCCCTATCCCGAGGATCTGCCAGTCAAGCTAGCTTGGTAGTCTGGTCTAGCAAGCGATCCTTTGGACTTCGGTTTACTGTTATTTTAGCTTTTGAGCATTATTTCGCTCTGAGGTGGTGACAGAGCTAGGCAGCCAACTCCAATTTCAGCTGGTGTTGTGATGCAACGTGGTTTGGCGGGCAGAACTGCTTTTGTCAGACATTATGGCTGCAATTAAAGTTCAGGTTGACCTGGTATTAGTGGCTTTACTAAACCAACAAAAAATTGCATCTTCTTAATGCCACGCCAGCCCCATGAACGTAAAGGAAGAGCGTTTGGGAAAATTGCATACTAATTAAGTTGTCATTTTTCCAAAGTATGCTTTTTGCGAGCGGTCAGAAAGAAACTTTTTCAAAAGCTGGCATCCTACTGTGACTGAAATATCGTGGGATTAGGCTGTACGATAATCAATACGACAAACATATTTAGGTAATTTGGTTGAAACTAAAACACATTTCCGAAGTCCGGTTGACATTTCATGAGATAGGGAAATCTACGGTCATGCTATTCTGCCTATATCTTTAGCTGCCGGGCTTGAGAGTTAGCCTCAAGGCACAACGGGACGAGTGAGTCCTGTAACCGATCGGTGAGCGCCTATCTACCATTATTATTATTTCCGATCGAAACCGACAAGACGGTCCCGAGACGCAGTGGGTAGAGCGTTGGACTTCTAAACAACAGGTCACGAGTTCGAGTCTCGGGCACCGCAGCGCCTGGCTGATGACGGCTAATAAGTTAGAAACGGCCATTCCAATTTCCCTCGTCTTTTTCGATAATATCAAAAATAACTACTGAACTATTTAGTAGAAGGGGCAATGCGATTCTCAAGAGTATATCACAGGACGGAAAACGTCCACTGTATAGGCTTTACTATAACACGTGAGAACGCTGGCGTAGCGTATGGGCGGCTTGCCACATGCAGCAGTATGCCCGTGCTGAAAGGCATCGGCCAACGCTGCCTAGTTTTGCAAGCGAGTTGCGCAGAATCAAGCTTACTCATTGAGTTCAACAGTAAGGCATAAGGAGATTAAAATTGGTCATGTGTGACAATGACCAAACACTTCTCTGTTCCCGCTATCCGTCTATGCGTGTCCCGCCTTCAACAAAACAGCTGGACGTCATATCGGAGACATTAAAACTTCAAGAACAACAGGATTCCGCCATTTGGCAACAACATCAAAGGCAGGTGGGAATGATAGATTAAACTCGCGCCAGCTAAGGTTGGGGCGAGGAATGATTAGGATTGGTCAGTTCGCCCCATGGGTCTACAAATGATCCTGGATCCTGCGACTGCAGCCGGGCGCGAACACATCGATCGGAGGAAATCAACTGTTTGAAGTTGTTGAGTCCAAAAGGCAGCAGAAGTGACAGCCCACACTTTATATGAGTCAATTAATGGAGAAATTAAAAAAAACAGAACTTATAAAGACGCGGTTTGAACAAAAAATGGCAGAAGAAGTGGGAGTTTCGGTTACATTTTCCATAGTCGAAAAACAAAGCTGTGTTAAAAAAAAAACAGGACAACAGGCAGAACAACGGCAGTTGCACAGCTGTAGCGACGGAACGAAAAGAAGAAAAAAATACCAGACAGCAATATGGGGAGTCGGGAAAAGCAAGACGACAGCATAACAGTCTCGCTCTCTGTCTCTCTGCTTTAGACGCCCCCTTCCGTCAGGCAACCCCCTGAAAGACTTGATAAACAATAACTTGGAGGCAGAGACGACGGCGGGGCATCGGACGACAGCTAAACGAGGGTTTCATCCTCCAGTTTCGAAAGAAAGGCAGCCACGCGATATTCCGGTTCCATCTAGGCAAGAAAGAGCAAAGAGGCCAGTTGGGGGCAAAGGTGGTTGCAGAGAAACATAAGAACACAGGGAGGACGAGAACAAAGGAATGACGATCACCTTGGAAACCAAATCAATCAGATCGATCAGGTGCTTGATGCCAACGCAGAGTCGGGCTCCGGGTTGCGACCTGCAAGAAAACAGAGCAGAATAAAATTGGTAGGAGAAATGGGAAAAATGGCAATTAGGCGGGTAGGTTAATGCAAAGAATAGAATGTGTGCGTGAGAGGAGAAAAAGATTCCACAAAATGATACAGCAAAAAATTAAGAGAGCAGAAGGACCTTTGTGCCAAGATAAAGTAGTGATATGCCCAATCCTTGGGTCATTGAGACGACCGTGTCCCCAAAGGACGTGCGTATAGCCCCGGTGACATATTGCGTTCATAGAGCTCTGCCCTACAGCTTCATTGATTTGCACCAAAAACGTAGTAACTTGAGGGCTGCGTAGACTGAGTCAGCGTTTTCGTGTAATTCAAACGTGAACGCCAGTCTCTGACAAACGATCTGAAGTTTCATGGTTGCACTGTCGAAGGGACTCTCTCACTCTCTCGCTACCCTTTTCATGCGGATACTTTCGAGCTAATGACAGTTTGAACGTAAGATTCGACGCGGTCCACCGCGTGCTCCGCAGCAAGGTGGCGCAGGAATGATGACTTGCGCTGCATCTAACGCACTATCTCCTCCCACGCACCTGGTCCAATATCATGACTAAATCAAGATGACCGGAGGCAGGAGAAGATGCAAGTGCGACCGGAGCCGCCACACCTAGACCAGATTCCATGGGGTGGGATTACCCTAGAGGCCGCATTAAGAAGGAGTCATTACAGCCTGACTCACAGTCCCTCAGTCAGTCACTTCAAACCACCACACATTGGACTGACCGCGAGTTCCAAGTTATCGAATCAGTTGGCAACCTTCCAATCCACGGCTTTTAGCGCACCGTGATAGTTTCAAGTGCGTCAGATAGGTTATAGTGAGGAAAGTGCGCTGAGCCGTCGACCTCACTCTTTATTCCGATTTTCAGACCCCAGGCACTGTTCGAGCCGTATGAGCGGCTCACCTCTCAGGTCAAGCAGTCAGCCACTCCACACGAAAACATACTGGGTTGACTACGAGGTCTGAGTGCAATCCTCGGTATTTGAAGGTGCTAATAATTATTAATAGACAAACGAGACGGATAAGCGTTGGGAACCCCGTCATGGAAAAATGCCGAATCGCAAGCGGGGGTGGGGGGAAGGTGACATAGGGATAAACCTAACTCACAATTTGGCGGTGAGCATGGCCTCAATCTGTTGGATCTCCTGCGCAGATAGTCGCTGATCTTCCTCCAGAGCAGCGGCAATGTGTTTCGGCTCAGACATCATGCTGACGTGTATGTGCCACGAGAAAGCCTGTGTCAGGCTCTGTTCTTCCAGGGCCTCCCTACTGCTCGTTGTCGCTAACACCAGCATTTTTCGTTGCTGTAAACGAGTTCAGGATATAAAAAGTATGCTACTAATAAAAATAAGTAGCCAATGGCTGCATACAGATGAAAAGAGGAGGGAGCAGGATAAAAGTAAGCAGGAAAAAGTTTTTTCCGAAAAATAGGAGCCATGAAATAAAAAACGATGACACGTGGGCGTGTAGTAAACTAAACCAAGCTAATTTGCGGCAGACGGTCTCTAGGTTTTTCAGAAAATGGAGACTGCAACCCCAGGCCGGGGTGATCCGAGATTTGAAATCGGGTCACAGTCGAGCGCAATCAGTGGACAAAGGGCGCAAGGAAAACTGTAATTAACTGTGGTCTCTTAATCTGTTAATTATCAGAGACATTTTCTATGCACATTTACATAACTACTCAATGTTAGGCAGTAGGCATTAATTGAGATATCAAACCAGTCG
Organism: Schistocephalus solidus; assembly: GCA_017591395.1. Taxonomy (NCBI): domain Eukaryota; kingdom Metazoa; phylum Platyhelminthes; class Cestoda; order Diphyllobothriidea; family Diphyllobothriidae; genus Schistocephalus; species Schistocephalus solidus. Next base: position 12,909 of record WEDG01011841.1, on the reverse strand, counting down.
GAAAGGTTTCCAGATAATCCGTTATCGTACCGTGGGAAGGGGCCGCGATACCAAGTCCTTGATGGCCTGTACAGTGTAGTTGGAGAAACGAGGGCCCACCGGGTTGTACTCAATTAAACCTTCGATATTGTCCACGATGACCACGCTGTAGCGGGATTTGGCAGCATCGTCAAATACCTAAAATCAGCAAAACAAGCGGGAGCATCTAAAATTCGCGACTAAGCATTCCTTATTTTTGGTGCTACAGACATCAAGCACAGAAAAGTGAGGAGAAATAAGCCAAACGTTCCTACTTCATACCTTCTTCATGGCTGCACACTTGGCGGTCTCTGTGTAACCGATCATGTTATGAGAAGTGACAATTTTCACGAAAGGGAAGTTGGCTCGACGTGCAATTTCCACCGCCATGGCGGTCTTACCGGCCTTGGGCGGTCCCTCAAGAAGCAGGGTTACGGGCCGGTAGGTCTCGCGATCTGACTGACTGACCGCGCGCACAGCCAACTCACCCATCGAGAGTGTCTCCGTCACCGTATCGCCCCAAATCATAATGCCACGCGGAGCGTAGAAAAGCAGATCTTCTTCAGCCGTGCCAAACATCTAAAGAGCAGAAAAAGGAGGGATAGGGCATATTGAGACGACATTCGGTGCTAATACTGCTGCTATAACAATAACAAAAACATATACTACTATCATTGCTAGCAGTAATATTGACACTGTCGCGCATGCGAAATCGGGTCAACCCCCTTTTCTGTGTGAAAACCTGGTGTTTTGTTCGGAGGGCAGATAGTGTATTACACGTGCAGGCGAGCTGTTTAACTCCGCACCTCATCTCGCCTTCGGTATTCGTGACTCTGTCATGACAATGAGCCCAGGAAGGTGAGCGAACGGGGGGTGCAGAAGATGCGACGCAAGTCTACTATTAAAAGAAGCAATTCACGCGTAAATCCCCATCCCTGTGCACGCCTTACTTTGGAACACACGGTTGGCAGGGTCGGAGACAACATTCGAACGGTCACTACTACTACTACTACTACTACTACTCCTATTAACACGACTAAAACTACTACTACACTACTACTACAGTACTTCTGCTACTGATACTACAACTACTATCATCCTTACCATATAATCCTCATTTAGACCACACACAACGGTTCCTTTACGCGAGTAAGGAAGGCAACCTCTATCTTATGATATGAGGTAAGTGATCTGGGTATAAGAGGCTTTCAAAAGCACTAGCGACGAGCACTTACTTAACCTGTCGTAAGGATGACAAATCGGCAGACAATTTAACCGGTTGCCGGCCAGCCTTTATGTCAACATCCTTTGGCATCAAAAACCAGCCGAGCTAGGCGCAGAGCCGTCCGCTCAGTTGATTCAGATCCAACAGAACAGGGTCGGAAGGACAGACCTAGATCAGACAAATTTCTCACGACGTGTAGGCACCTACTGACAGTTGACTCAGAAGCTGCCGACTGCTGAAGAGAAGCAGCCTCTGAAATCGCGGTCCATCAAACATCCTCACACCCTTTCCAAGAGAATGGAACCGCTTCCGGTAGTTGATGATCGCTGAGAAAATCAACCTTGCCAAAAATAACACTGTTTCAGTGCACAAAAAGCTGCTGGGCCGGAATATGGCGACCAAAACGAACTAATCAACAGCCTCACAGCTGATTTTATTTTCGATGCTTAAAATTTCGAGTTTTTAGAGGTTTCAGAACCGTCTTCCTTAACCCGTTTCTTAACTTCTCGCTTCTTCTGGCATTTTATATATATGCTTACATTGAGGAGCAAGCTGCGGATCCGCCAGATCCAGGTGCCCAGGTTGAACAAAAACACACTTTGGTGCTAGACTTCGAATGCGACGGGAGAGGTCGGCAGGGTTTGTTTGATGGAACTATAAGTTCTCCTGCGTGCCGCCAATGTTGCTGCTTCCGCCTTGTTTAACTCCCGAGACAATGAATACCAGAACTAGGAGTAAATCCTTCGGAACAGACCTTTTCAGGTTCAATCCGAAAATTTATGTGAATATTTCAGCTGAAATCCACCAGCTACTAACCGCGTAATTTTCACAAGCAGGCAACATACCGTAAGGAGGATACAAATACGTACTTAATTACCACACTGATAGCACATGTACTAGCTAAAAGCCGTTGCGAAAGTCAAGCAACAAGGTCATTCCAGGCAGCAAAGGTATGCAGCGGTGAGAAAGTTAGCTGTCGAAATAACTACGTCGACGTGTGCGTTCTGGCTGGGATAAGTGGAGTGCCACATACCAAATTGTCGGCTCCTCAATTGATTCCGGGGAATTTCAGTAAAGTAACGCAACCACATAAAATACGTTTCGTCGGGCGTTGGTCTGCAAAATCATCAGCAAGTGGGCACGCTGCGTCAAGGATACAACCGTTTCAGCAGGCCAGTCAGGATCCTCGATAGAGAGCTCCAGTGCACAAATGGTTTCGGTGCCTTCTCTGACAGTGGTGGATATTCCAGTTTTCCACATAACCGAGTGCATCAGTAACCCCGTGGAGACCAGAGATGCTAGTTCGACCTCAAATGTGATGCTTCTAGTGACTGTGTTCCACCACGAGGCAAATTTCGACACAACAGCAACAACAAAAACGAACGACGACAACATAAACAACAACAAAAACCACCGACGATTAAAACAACAACGACGACAACAACAACAAAAACCAACCAAAACCAACGACGACAACATAAACAACAACAAGAAAACCCGACGAAGACGACAACAACAAAAACAAACAACAGCAATAGCAAAACCAACGACGACTAAAATAACAATAAACAACAGCAACCACAAAAACCAACGAAAACAACAACAACAACCAACGAGGATAACAACAAATAACAATAAAAACCAACGACGACTACAACAACAACAACAATGAACAACAAAAAAGACGATGGATACTGACAATACATAGTCTCCACAGCTGGCCCTGGCTGATACATGCCTTTACATTGTCTAGACAAATCAGAAGTCGAAAGCTTGTTGCGCGAGCGGGGGTGCTTGATGTACGGCGTGGATTTGACGGCCACAGCAGATCGAATAAAAAGACGGAGAAGAAATACTCGAAATTTGCCCGAGTGCGTTTTCTGAGGAAGAAGCAGCATTTGAAAAGTTCCATTCACTTTGCCGTCCCCCCGCCATGCTTAGTGTTATCGGCAAACTAGCAGACATCGCAGGGCGTGAACGAAAATAAGGTATGCCTCCCAGAGCAGTCTTCTGTTGGCTATGTCCCGAGAAATTCTGAGTGGTCAGAATTTTTTTCCGACCAGTCCCCAAGTGGTTGGGTCACAAGGGTAACAGCTCTGATTGGTTACCTGTCCATAATGAACTTAAAACGAAAATGCAAAAAGCTCTGGATAAATTTCCCTGCTGGGTTGTCACCCCTTCCCCACCTCCAGCAAATCACAAAAATCCCTACAAAGAGATCAGGGGAGAAGTCAAAAAGTAAAGCCTACACAAAGGACGTACCGGTTTGATGTCATTCTCCAGAGCGTACATAAAGTCCGCGCGTTTGACAACGAGGTTGTCAATAGCATTGGGATCAATTTTCTCTTTGCCGGAAGGCTGAAAAGATATGAGAGTGTGAGTCAAAGGAAGCGGCCCCAATGACAAACACAGAAACGAACGCTAAGTGATAACTCAGCAAAACGGTGTAAAGAAGGGCAAAAAACAGGATATAGTTTTTTTACCACAGTTATCAGCCGGTAGCTAAAAAACGCGATTTTTAAAAGTACCTTCGAAGGCATCACAATGCACAGAAGCACCCCAGACGGTGCCACTTCGCAAGCCGCTCAACACCGGTGTTTCCGTAATTGCGCACAGAGGATCGGAAGGTGGCAGACAGCAGACTGTTTCGAAGGCAACATTAGGTGTCGATATCCACCTGAGACCTGATCAATGAGCAACCAGACGCAGGTTAGCATGTTATACCTGCTTTCCAGTCTTGAAGCAGCACAGGACGCAAGTGCAGTTGCGCGGCTCAGCGGCCCAGTGAGGCAAGGTGATCGATCAGATCCTTGATTAGCATATGTTATGTCACAATTGCCTCTGTAAGTACACCGGCCGGACCCCAAAAACATCGAGTGGGATGCAAAAGAGCCCCTAGGAGGCGGGCAGGCGTCATCCAACCCACCCATTGCAAGCTAACGGTCAGGCGGTCGACTGCGTTCTTGCGATGAGAAACTGCAGAAACCTGATCACTTCGATGTTTTTTCTCTGTCTATGCGGGTGAGCACCCACACAAGTCCGAAAACTCTCCCAAACAAAACTCTTCAGTTTTACGTTTTCAACAACCTCAGAATTGCACGCTGGCTTCCCATGAAAAGGAGGTCGAATGAGTGGAAGGACCAGAGTTCGATAGTTGCTAAGACCCTGTCGTCGAGGCCACGGGCTTGAGTAGTCGGAGCCTGACATACATTAAAACTCGTTTTAAAGATAGACAGTATTCGTGTATACCTATAGGAAGCACTGGAAATAATTATATCCGGAGTCATGTTGCTAACCGCACGTCAATTAGAACATTGACGTAGGCTAGCTTAAGCACAAGGGCCTCCCAACCGTTTGTGCCATTAGCACTGTGACGAAAATGGCACGAACGGGATGAGCTGTGTTGAGACGAGTGTTCGCATTTTAGGTGTATGTATAGGAGGGGAGAAAGAAGGATATTCGATCACAGGAACCAATTCTTTATTCATCTGAGCTTTTGAACTCTTAGTGGAGTCCATCGTCAGCGATATAGGAGCAGCAGAACAAGCACCAGTTGTAAAGGATAGGGGCCAATCAAACACCAGTAACGCCAGTCCGGAGGTGACTGCGTGGGGTTCTGTAATGCCGGCGCCAGATCGATAAATCGATTGAATGAGTTCTCATCAGAGGCTCAGGCTTTAATCAGTGCAGGAGTCCATCGTCAACGATAAAAGCGTCCACTGTTGCTTGTTCTGCTGCTACTTTTATCTCCGATGATGGATTCCAGTACCAGTTCGAAAGTTCAGACGAATAAAGAAATGGCTTTTGGATAAATATATAAGACAACTTTGATTTCGAGCTCATAAGGATGCGTGTCGTCTGGGTGGGTGGGTTGGGGGGAGGGGAGTAATTTCGTCTTCTTAATAGGGTGCTTGAATGCACACAGACAGCCTAACCTCTATAGGTTCCTTGGGCCTGCTTACGAAACACGACAGATGCGTCGGAAGGATTTCAAAAAAGTTGATTACCGCCAAGATGTCCGCCCCTAAAAGGAATTCGGACGCCATTCTTTTACTTTCCCACTAGCCAAGGAAAAGACCTCTGCGTCGACGCAAGAAAACGATTTTTTGGCCAATTAAGACGTAAGTATTGTTTTTTTTCACGATGGTCTGTCAAACAGCAGAAGAAAAGTACAAAAATTACTGCGACAGACTTTAGGAAATTTGTGTCTCATACAGTAACCAGAGGACGTTTGGCCATCCAAAAGTTGACCTCCCGCATAAAGACACCTGACTGACTCACAAGGCGAGCCTATTATCTTCTGAACCATACTTCCGCTGGAAATATAACTATACCATCAAATTTCACTCATAATCCTCAAACGGACTAGAAAATTGATTAGTTCTTCGACCGGACGCAGATATGTGCATCTTCTCCTCTGAATTACGGTGTAAAGCCAGCTGTAATACATAACGTTCTTAAATATATATGGAAGGGCAAAATCGTGATAGCGCTGCATGGTGGTTCTAATGCATAAAAAGACATAACATGAGATTGTTTGGAAAATCCATATATCCGTACCCTATCGGTTGGTCGACTGATAAGGAACATTCTGCTTCTTTTCTGACAACGGCCACGCGACTCTGGGCAAAATGAATCTATCTGAAAATAAAAAGGTCTACTCTCTGTCTCTCTGAAAGACTATAAAAAGAAGGCACATACTGTCTATTAGACACGGATGGCCGAACATGCGGTAACGGTAAAGGGTAATGATGTCAATCCACAAGCCGCGGCTTAGGTGATGGGACTCGACCACCGTTGGAATAATAATGATAAAATTATTTTTTAAAGTATTACGAGGTGCAAATTCTTGCGAGCGGTGACACGGGGACAGGAGGGACTTACCCTAACGAGCTGGTACATGGCAGTGAAGGCGGCTGCTCGACAGAGACCCTCGATCTCAGCACCGCTGAAGTTCTTTGTCCTGGCAGCCAGTTCTTTGAGGTTCACATCAGGACTGAGTTTCTTGGCGGCGGCCATCTTGGAGGTATGAATGCTGAGAATTTGCAGTCGACCATCCTCGTCGGGCAGGGAGATCTCCAAGGAAAGCTGCGGGGGTGGGTGGCGGAAGAGGAGAGGTGTGAATGTGGAACAGCAGATTATCGAGAGCAACGATTCGCGATGGCATCTAACAGGCATCCGGCAGTCGCATATGTAAGTTGGTGAACTATGCCAAAGTGCGGAAATAAGACCATGGAATGCCGTGCAGTTTATCCCTGCATCCGCTTTACGTGGTTAAATGAGGACTGGATCTGTCTCCGCACCCCTGCCGACAACCTGGCGTGTACAAAGGTGACACATAGTGGAACGCCTTTCAGTGAAGACTGACTGTAAAGTAGACGCACTCTCGGGTTTAAGTAATGCGTGGTCGCGGATACTGCAGCGGTAATAAATTCGGGCGTGGCTAGGAAACAAGTTTACCGGCCCTAGCAGCAGGTTTTGGTCCACGAGCTCCGATTTAGGCACAGAGAGTGCAAATATCCCTGCCCACCTGTTTCAGCTTCCTACGCCATTAACACCCACGCCTATACTTTCAATGAGGAAGTAATCATGCATGAGTCAGTCGGAGGAGAAGCAGTTCCCCACCCCATCGAGTTGACTTAGCGACAGGAATACTGCACCTGCCCCCCCCCCTGGCTCATTGCCGACTACCTGGCGCGTCCATATGTGAAGACTGGCTGCAAAGAAAACAGGCTATCGTAGTTAGGTAATGTGTGGTCGCGGATATTGCTGTGGTAATACATTCGGGCGTGATTGGACATCAAGATAGTAAAGTAAAATCATAGCTAAATTATACGGCAAGATAATGAGCCCGTGGTTCATTGGTTAGAGCGTTGGACTTCTGATCGCGGCTTCGAGCGTCGGGTGGGGTAACACCTGGAGTTAGGTATGACTGGCTGACAACGGCTAATAAGCCAGAAATGGCCATTTCAGTCTCCCTTGTCTTTGCCGGCAATATTCATCTGCCTCTTCTACTATTGGCCGTTGTGTGGCTGCTGGCTGGACTCGAGAGCGAGCCTCAAGGCAGAGGGGAACGAGTGAGTTCCATTAGCGATCGGTGAACGTTCATCAACGAATGCAAGTCAATATTCCCGACCTAAATTGGCAAGACAACGAGCCCGTGGCTCAATGGTTAGCGCATTGAACATCTGATAAACAGACCGCGGGTTCGAGCCTCGGGTGGGGTACCACCTGGGTTTTGGGTATGATTGGCTCATGAGATCTAATGAGTCACAAACGGCCATTTCAGTCTCCCTTGTCTTTGTCAGCATTGTTAAGCTGCCTCTACACGGGTACTGTTGGCTGCCATTCAGTGTAGTTTAACTCCCCATGAGCTAGACTTCCGGAAACTGAAGCAGGCTTTCCGTTATGGTTGGATGGGCATTTCCGCATTCGACCCCAGGAATTACAGGAAGCGGTCGCAAATAAGAGTTGGGTCTGGTTAGGTCGACCGGTGCTCCGGTTGCCTCAGGGGCCAAATGGCAAAAGAGAGCCAGACGAGACAGAGAGAGAGAGAGAGAGAGAGAGAGAGAGAGAGAGAGAGAGAGAGAGAGAGAGAGAGAGAAAGAGATATATACATAGATGATATAGACAGAGAGAGAGAGAGAGAGAGAGAGAGAGAGAGAGAGTAGAGAGAGAGAGAGAGAGTAGAGAGAGAGAGAGAGAGTAGAGAGAGAGAGAGAGAGAGAGAGAGAGAGAGAGAGAGAGAGAGAGAGAGAGAGAGAGAGAGAGAGAGAGAGAGAGAGAGAGAGAGAGAGAGAGAGAGAGTAGAGAGAGAGAGAGAGAGAGAGAGAGAGAGTAGAGAGAGAGAGAGAGAGAGAGAGAGAGAGAGAGAGAGAGAGAGAGAGAGAGAGAGAGAGAGAGAGAGAGAGAGAGAGAGAGAGAGAGAGAGAGAGAGAGAGAGAGAGAGAGAGAGAGAGACATTTCTGCTCACCTGCTTCAGCTGCCTACGCACTAACCCACCCCCCCCCCATTACATACAATTATGCCTAGTGAAGCTTCAGGAGAAGTAAAGCAGTTCACGAACCCGTCTAGTTGATTTGGCGATCTGCCTGCCTATCTAATCACCGAGTACCTGACGCGTACCTGGGTACTGATATGGCCAATCCTGCATCTACAACACAGAGCGTGGGCGAAAGCTAAAGCTTGGTTTCCGAGACTAGCGCGCAACACGATGGAGTAACATTGGGTGAGGTTGGTGGTGGTTTAAAAATGTCCTCCGCACACTGCATGCCAGTATGTCGCGGACTCTGCTGCCGCAAGTGTCTAATAGCGTGGGAATTCGGAGTGCTTCGTACGCTGCCCCGTTTGCTACCCTCACAGTTACGGGAGCTCATGAAGTGTTGAGAGGGGGCACGCATTTGAGGTTGAGCTGTTTACTATAGAGGAATTAATGCAGAGTCTGTTTTAGGAGGGGCAGACAGGCCAGAATTCGGCAAAATCACACGTTCATTGATATGCAAACAATTTCTTACGCTTTTTAAAATCTACCGGTTAAAACCTACTGTTTGCGGGCGTTGCACTATAAATAAACAAGTCGGAAAAATTTTAAATACATCCCTTCAGGGAACGGAAAATTTGTTTTGCATCCATGAAATTTAGGTAAATGAAGGCATGAAAAATCGCATTGTTTTAGGGAATGAAAGGCGGATTTAATTTTAAAAATCTCTTTTAAAATTAGACTTTTTTTTACCAGAAAACTCAGTAAGAACCTTGTATGATTGCAGTTGGTTTAACCACGTCGACAAATGAGACTTTACATATACAGGGATCCAATTGGCTTCCCAAAGCAAATAAGCTTCGTGTGGGTAGCAGGGGCCACTAACAGGTAAGCATCTAACCAGACAAAGCCGGTATACCGGACTCCTGACAAAGGTACTAGCTGAAAGCCCAGACAGGTGTTTTGCCGATGTTTTTGCTGCTGCAAGACGCAGCAACGAGGGGTTCGGTTCCTCCAGAGAATAATCAAGGTAATAATTTCAGAAATTAGAAAATGCAGGAAATGGAGTAAAGTGATGCGGACATGACTTTTGAGGGTCAGGTTCGAAATTTCAATTAACAAGGCGGCCTCACTTGACCAAATTATCAAAAATTCAGCGGCCTCGATGGGATTCGAGCCCACGACAGAAAGGGGGAGGGCTTTACTGGGGCCAATGCTCAGACCACTTGAGCTACGAGACCCCACCGGGAGTCGTGAGTTAAATAACAAGTAGGATCCGGCGGGGCTTCATAGCTCCAGTGGTTAGAGCGCTGCCTGTACTGAAGCCTTTCCCTTGCTGTTGTGGGTCCAAATCCCACCAAGGCTTACAAGTTTTTCAAAAGTGAATTATTAAAATCTCCCCAAAGCAGGAAGACAGTTAAAACGAACCTCCAGACGACCCGGACGTAAAAGCGCCTCGTCGATCATGTCGCGTCGATTAGTCATGCCGATCACAAGGATGTTGTTCAGCTGGTCAACACCGTCAAGTTTGGTGAGCAGTTGGTTCACGACAGTGTCATGGACACTGGCTCCGGAGGCCTGTCAGGAGAGGACACGATGAGAAATAAATGGCAAACAGTAAGCATAGGATGCATTTACTGAAGAGCAGGTCTTGTACTTTTTAATTTTAATTTTTAATATTTTTAACTCAGCGTGAGGGACATTCACCAGAAGACATAGGTGACTACTGTAAAAGCTACTAAGCTCTGTGTGGCTACTACGAGCGGTAAATACTGCGGTGTCAGCCGACGGAACGCCGCTAAAAATGCTGGCGCAGTAAAACGGTCACGATGCCAGATGTTTCGAGCACAGTCAAGTGATTTGAAAATATGAGGGTGCCGCGGTGGTGGTTGGGTGAAAAAGAGGTATAAAAACGAGGATAGAGTCTCCATGTTCGATACTGAGAGGGTACCTAGAAGAAGATCGCGGTGGGTCTAACAACATGGGACGCAGACTTTGCGACACGGAGAAAGCTAGACCCAGCTGCGCTGGAGATGGGCTGGACCAAAATGACTGGCACGCGAGTCAAATACCTACTGCCCTACTCTAAAAAATGTGAAAGAGCAGGGCGACTGGGATCCGCCAGCAAAAGGGTTCTTTCATCACCATTGTCATGCAGTACTTCGAGCGAAACCGAAGTACTGGAGATGCTAATGTTTGATCTTCGGGTTTCGACGAGGTCCAAAGTCCCTGCGCCATTCTTCTGTGGGGCACTCCATTCTCCTCCTCCTCCACCTGGGCCCGGTGTCACGACTAAGTCGAGAACACCGGAGGCCGGAGAAGGCGCAGGTGGCTGACGCGGCCGGAGCCGGCCCTAAACATGCCGTTATATCTCACTAAGATCCCGAGGTGGGAATACCATAGAGACCACATTACGAAGGGGCCATTGCAGCCTGACTCTCAGACCGCCAGTCCGACTTATGCTGTCAGTTGGTAACCCTCAAAACAATGGCTTTTGGCACACCGTAATACCTTAAAGCGCGTCAGATTGTTTGCAGTGTGGAAACTGCGCTGAGCCCACGACATCACTCTCTATTCTCGTTTCCCAGGTCTGGTGCGGGCAACGACTGCATTGGCTGACATAGCTGATAACTTTGTGTACGCGTACCACATACATGACCTGGCCCCTAAATGAACCACATGCCTCAACACAAATACGACAGTTAGACCGTCGTGTTCGACGATGTCCACCGTATGCTCCACAGCAGGGTGGTTCAGGGACGCTGACGTGCGATACATTAACCTCAAGGTAAGATAGCTACTAACTGTTCTGAAGTTTTGCTTTACCTCCGTACCCTCGTATCTCCGAGCCACTAAGTAATGTCCATAAAAATATCCTAACCTTCTGTTTGGGTGACTCCGAGGGACGCGGCATCCCCGGCAATTGTATTGTTAATTTTCCTTTACTAGTACTAACCGCTGTGCGGCTGCTGGCGGGGCTCCAGAGTTAGACCACAACAGAGCCGAACAAGTGAGTTCCATTAGCCATCGATGAGCGTTCATCAACAAATGCCCATATTCCCGATCTAAATCGGCACGACAATAAGTCCGTTCAATGGTTAGAGGGCTGAACTCCTGATCAACAGGTCGCGCGTTCGAGCCCCGGGTGGTGCATCACCTGGGATTAAGTATGACTGGCTGATGACAGATACTATGCCAGAAATGGCAATTCAAGTTTCCCCTTTGTCTGCATTGCTAATACCTGAGGATGTTAGCCTAAATTAGGGGATTCTGATGCAGTCGGAAAAGAGGGAGAGAGAGAGAGAGAGAGGGCAGGGGAGGAGAGGAGAGGGAGATGAGCCAGTAACGGTTCCAAGTGCATAGGTGTGTTCACCCATCTTGGGACCAGGTGGAGTGTGGCACGCGTAAATAGGCCATTGCTCCCACCGCTCATCGTCTGGACATTGTATTGCCTTTAGAAGCTAGTGAGGGAGAAGTTAGTGCGTTCGATACTACGCAAGTCTGTTTCACTATAAAATACTTCACTACCAGGTCGTCGGTTACACTTATTCCTTGGGGAAAACGAGGTGGACGTCGTCGTCATCGTCTGTAATAGTTCGGCTTCCGTGGAGGGAGGGGGCGAGGGAGGGACGAGGGGGAGGCGAGGGAGGCAGAAGAGTCCTTACCACTGATCCTCGTGTCTTGCAGATGGCATCAATCTCGTCGAAGATGATAATATGTAGTGCGGAGTGTGGCCCCATGCGTTTTTCCTCCTCCTCCGCGTCGGCAAACAACTTGCGAATATTGGCCTCCGACTCGCCGACATACTTGTCCAGAATAGACGGTCCGTTCACAATCTTTGGCTCTCGGGCATTGAGCATATTACCGATCTGGCGGGCCATCAGTGTCTTACCGGTTCCGGGTGGACCGTAGAGCAGAATGCCTCGCACATGTTTTAGGCCTACAAAATGACAAAAGGGGGAGGAGAGGGGAGATGAGCGGAGACAGGTTAGCGCTTTCTTGTTGAAAAAAACGACTGAGGGGAAGGAACCAAGATAGACAAGACAGCAAAAAATACCATCCTGCCTCTGTAATTCATTATGGGATTTGGACCCACGGAAGCAAGGGGAAGGCTTCGGTACATGCAGTGCTCTAACCACCTGAGCTATTAAGCCCCACCAGAAGCCACAACTTTAGTCGGTCTTAGGAAATCCTAATTGGACAGTCAGCTAACTGTATCAGAATTGGTGGATTCCATACGTTGCAGTAAGCTGGGCGGGTAAATTGACCCTAGTGTGATTGAAATCACGACTCCTGGTGGGGTCTCATAGCTTACGTGGTAAGAGGTTTGGCTGTACTAGTCTTACCGTTGCTGTCTTGGGTTCGAAAGGCTACCGAATTTTTTTAAATTGCGGCTTAAAGTGCACTGGGCCCCCAGAGTTCTTTTTGTGGTTTCTGGCATATGAACTCCACAGAATAATAAAAGTCCTAATTTCAGAAATTATTATCTTGATTATTTAGTTGGGTTAATAAACCATAAACAGCATAGAGAACGCTGGAGAACCCGCTGCGGAGCCGAACTCTTCGGTGCTGCCTCACGCAGCAGCAGAAACATCGGCGAAACACGTGTCTGAGCTTTCAGCTTGTACTCTTTTGCCGGGAGTACGGCATACCTTCTTTGATATACAGTTATATATATATATATATA
>WEDG01011840.1:0-13955 GCA_017591395.1 Schistocephalus solidus | reverse complement strand
CAGGGCACAACGGAAACATAAATGTCTTTAAGAGATCGGTATCATCATATTCTGATCGCAACCGACAAAGCAACGAGCCCGTGGCTCAATGGTAGAGCGTTCGGACTCAAAATACCAAAGGTCGTGGTTCGAATCCCAGGTGTTCCACACTTGGGATTGGGTATGACTGGCTGATGACGGCTAATAAGCCAGAAATGGCCATTCCGGTCTCCCTTTGTCTTTGTCGGTTCCACATTATCAACATATGCTACACGTCGCTATGCGACTGCCTGTGAGTACTCTAGTCTGAGTTCCAGGGCACAACGGAACATAAATGTTCCTTTAAGCAGATCGGTGAGCCACACACTATCATCATATCTCCCGATCGCAACCGACAGCAACGAGCCCGTGGCTCAATGGTAGAGCGTTCGACTCAAATACCAAAGGTCGCGGGTTCGAATCCCAGGTGTTCCACACTTTGGGATTGGGTATGACTGGCTGATGACGGCCAAATAGCCAGAAAATGGCCATTCCGGTCTCCCCTTGTCTTTGTCGGTTCCACATTATCAACATATGCTACACGTCGCTATGCGAACCCGCCCGCATACCCAGTCGAACCCGGAACACCCCGCCACATCCATGATCAACCGACCATTCCCCTGATCCAAACCCATCGTAGTCAAACCATTCCAACCAGAGCTGTTCACAAACACCGTGCGTGGGTCTCGAACTCAGGCGTGCGTCAACACGACCGGGCATGACCGGCCAACGACCGGCCACGCGTCAGAAACCGCCATCCGGTCTCCCCGGTCTCGCCCGTCCACACAACACATGCCACACGTCACCACGACCCGCCCCATACTTGTCTGAGTTCCAGGGCAATCAACATAAATGTTCTGCTGATCGGTGAGAGCTCACACACCATTATCATCATATTCCCGATCGCAACCCGACAAAGCAAACGAGCTCAAGCCATTTGTAGAGCGTTCGATCAACAAGGTCAAGTTCGAATTCCAGGTGTGCTGGCCACCTTGATTGTATGACTGGCTGTGATTTGCCATTGCAGAAATGGCCATTCCGGTTCTCATCTTTATCGTGGTTCCACATTAACAACATATGCTGCTATACGCTGCGTGATCGTCGTAGTATTTCTAGTTCGGAGGTACAACGGAATATAGCCTTGCGATCGTGCCACACACTGTCATCATATTCGATTCGACAAAGCAACGAAAGCCTGTGGCTCAATGGTAGAGCGTTCGACCTCGCCACCAAAGCTCGTGGGCGTTCGAATCCTGGTGTGCACACTTTGGGATTTGCGTACAGGCGACTGGCTGATGATTTGGCTACTGAGCCAGGAAATGGCTATTCGGTCTCCCCTGTGTTTGTCGGTTCCACACATACCGATAGCGCCGCTATGCGACGTCGCTCGCGAGTGACTGCTAGTCGAATTTTAGAGGCACAACGGAACACATAAATAGCTCTTTGAGCAGGACGATCGGTGAGCCACACAACTATCAACATGGAGGTCCCGATCGCAACCGACAGCAACGAGCTTCCGTGGCTCACGTAGAGCGTTGCCTGACTCAACAACAGCAGTCGTGGGTCCTCCGAATCAGGTGTGCACCTCTGGGATGGGCAGACTGGCTGATGACGGCTACAAGCCAGAAATGGCCATTCCGGTCTCCTGTCTTTGTCGGTTCCATTATACCATATACACGTCGCTATGCGACTGCCTCGTGAGTACTCTTAGCGTCTCGAGTTCTCCAGGGTGCACAACGGAACATAAATGCTTTCCTAGCAGATCGGTGAGCCACAATACGATCATCATATTCCTGACGTGCAACCGACAGCAACGAGCCCGTGGCTTTCAATAATGGTAGAGCAGCCTCGACTTCAATACCAAAGGCAGTCGCGTGGTTCGAATCCCAGGTGTGCACACTTTGGGATTGTATGATCGGTACGATGACGGCCACAAGCCAGAAAGGCCATCCGCTCTCCCTGTCTTAATCTTCAACATTAAAAACACATGCCACACGTCGCCATGCGACTTCCTGAAAGTACTTACAAGTTCCATGCGCACAACGGAACATAACGCTCTTGGCAGATCGGTGAGCCACACTATCTCCACCCATCAAAGCGCAAACACCTCGCACCAATGGTGAGCGTTCGACTCAAATGGCTTCCCAGCGTCGCGGGTTCGAACCTGTGCGTACACTTGGGATTGGCATGACCGGCTGATGCCAATGCTCGCAGCCATTCTGGTCTCCCTTGTCTTTGTCGGTTCCACATTAACAAGAGGTTACATGTCGCTATGCGTGACTGCCTGTGAGATTGACCCAGTCCTGAGTCCAGTCCAAACCACGTCCCGCCATGACCCTGGTTCATTCCCATCCAAACCCATCGCTATTCTGCGTCCAAATCATGGTGATGTTCGACTTAAATAACATCAAAGCGCCGTGGTTCGAATCCCAGGTGCGCCACTGACTCGTGACCGCCACGACCGGCCGACGACTACCAACGCCTGTTCATCCTGGGTCCCCGTCCCTTTCTATCTGTCCAACCGGTCACGCCACGCCATGACCCACCGCAGCCCATCCGAGAGTCCAGCAAACGGAACACAAACGTTCCGCCAACGGCATGGTCACCGAACCACCACCGTCCCGACCTCCATCGGTGCCAACCAGCGGCCCGCGAGCCGCCCGACCGCGGGCACCGAGCCACGCCCGTCACCAACCTGCGTGATCACCGATCGCATGACCGGCTGACGACGGCCAATAAGCCAGAAACAAGACCCGGTTCCCCTCGACCCGCTCTGACCCATAATATCAACAACATATGCCACAATGTCGCCCATGCGACCGCCCGCAGAGCACCCAGTCCGAGTTCCAAGCAACAAACGAACACAAACGTGTCCCGGCCAAGACCTATGAGCCACACACTATCATCATATTCCCGATCGCAACCGACAAAGCAACGAGCCCGTGGCTCAATCGTAGAGCGTCTCGACTCAAATACCAAAGGTCGCGGGTTCGAAATCCCAGGTGTTTCCACACTTGGGATTGGGCTATGACTGGCTGATGACGGCTAATAAGCCAGAAATGGCCATTCCGGTCTCCCTTGTCTTTGTCGGTTCCACATTATCAAACATATGCCACACGTCGCTATGCGACCGCCCTGTGAGTACTCTAGTCTGAGTTCCAGGGCACAACGGAACATAAATGTTCCTTTAAGCAGATCGGTGAGCTAACACACTATCATCATATTCCCGATCGCAACCGACAAAGCAACGAGCCCGTGGCTCAATGGTAGAGCGTTTGACTCAAATACCAAAGGTCGCGGGTTCGAATCCCAGGTGTTCCACACTTGGGATTGGGTATGACTGGCTGATGACGGCTAATAAGCCAGAAATGGCCATTCCGGTCTCCCTTGTCTTTGTCGGTTCCACATTATCAACATATGCTACACGTCGCTATGCGACTGCCTCAGAGTACTCTAGTCTGAGTTCCAGGGCACAACGGAACATAAATGTTCCTTAAGCAGATCGGTGAGCTACACACTATCATCATATTCCCGATCGCAACCGACAAAGCAACGAGCCCGTGGCTCAATGGTAGAGCGTTCGACTCAAATACCAAAGGTCGTGGGTTCGAATCCCAGGTGTTCCACACTTGGGATTGGGTATGACTGGCTGATGACGGCTAATAAGCCAGAAATGGCCATTCCGGTCTCCCTTGTCTTTGTCGGTTCCACATTATCAACATATGCTACACGTCGCTATGCGACTGCCTGTGAGTACTCTAGTCTGAGTCTCCAGGGCACAACGGAACATAAATGTTCCTTTAAGCAGATCGGTGAGCCACACACTATCATCATATTCCCTGATCGCAACCGACAAAAGCAACGAGCCCGTGGCTCAATGGTAGAGCGTTCGACTCAAATACCAAAGGTCGCGGGTTCGAATCCCAGGTGTTCCACACTTGGGATTGGGTATGACTGGCTGATGATGGCTAATAAGCCAGAAATGGCCATTCCGGTCTCCCCTTTGTCTTTGTTTGGTTTCTACATTATCAACATATGCTAGCACTGTCGCTATGCGACTGCCTGTGAGTACTCTAGTCTGAGTTCTTAGGGCACAACGGAACATTAAGCATAGTTCTCAGCGATCGACCTGGCACCTCATCATCATACTCCCGAACGCAAACCGAAATCGATCGTTCGACTTAAACCGCTGCAGATCGCTCGGATCTCAAACGCACCGCCCAGGTACTCGGCTCGAATCCTGGCGTCCACTAATTTTGCGCCTAAGCATGAAACGCAATGACGACCGGCTAGTCAGCCCTAGCGCTCTCGTCCGTTCGACATCATCGAACAGCTATGCCACGCCGCCATGCGACCGCCCGCGAGTACTCCAGTCCGGAGTTCCAGGGCACAACGAACAACCCCTGGCCAAGACCTATAGAGCAACATACCATCATCATATTCCCGATCGCAACCGACAGCCAAATCCATTCGTGGCTCAGTGGCAGAGCGTTCCCTGACCCAAATACCGTACAATGTAAGCCCGAACCCGTGCGTTCCACCCCGAATGGGCATGACTGGCCGATGACGGTTACCGCGTCGAAAACGGCCATTCCGGTCTCCCCTTATCTTGTCGGTTCCATTCCATCATATATGCCACACCGCCATGCGATCATTCGCGAGGGCCTTCCAAGCCCGAGCTCCAGGGCACAATGAACATGCATGTTCCTTAAGCAGATCGGTTAGCCCCACACTATCATCATATTCCCGATCACAACCGACAAAACAACGATCCCGTGGCTCAATGGTAAGGCGTTCGACTCAAATACGATAGGTCGCGGGTTCAAAACCCAGGTGTGCCACACTTGGGATTGGGTATGACTGGCTGATGACGGCTAATAAGCTAAAAATGCTATGCGACTGCCTGTGATTACTCTAGTCTGAGTTCCAGGGCACAACGGAACATAAATGTTCCTTAAGCAGATCGGTGAGCCACACACTATCATCATATTCCCGATCGCAACCGACAAAGCAACGAGCCAGTGGCTCAGTGGTAGAGCGTTCGACTCAAATACCAAAGGTCGCGGGTTCGAATCCCAGGTGTTCCACACTTGGGATTGGGTATGACTGGCTGATGACGGCTAATAAGCCAGAAATGGCCATTCCGGTCTCCCTTGTCTTTGTCGGTTCCACATTATCAACATATGCTACACGTCGCTATGCGACTGCCTGTGAGTACTCTAGTCTGAGTTCCAGGGCACAACGGAACATAAATGTTCCTTTAAGCAGATCGGTGAGCCACACACTATCATCATATTCCCGATCGCAACCGACAAGCAACGAGCCCGTGGCTCAATGGTAGAGCGTTCGACTCAAATACCACTAAAGGTCGCGGGTTCGAATCCCAGGTGTTCCACACTTGGGATTGGGTATGATCATTGATGACGGCTAATAAGCCAGAAATGGCCATTCCGGTCTCCCTTTGTCTTTGTCGGTTCCACATTATCAACATATGCTACACGTCGCTATGCGACTGCCTGTGAGTACTCTAGTCTGAGTTCCAGGGCAATAAACGGAACATAAATGTTCCTATAGCAGATCGGTGAGCTACACACTATCATCATATTCCCGATCGCAACCGACAAAGCAACGAGCCCCGTGGCTCAATGGTAGAGCGTTCGACTCAAAATACCAAAAGGTCACGGGTTCGAATCCCAGGTGTTCCACATTTGGGATTGGGTATGACTGGCTGATGACGGCTAATACGCTTTCAGAAACGGCCATTCCGGTCTCCCTTTGTCTCTTTGTCGGTTCCATAATATCATCATACACGTCGCTATGCGACTGCCCGTGAGCATCAGCTGAGTTCCAGGGCACAACGGAATGGCATAAATGTTCCTTTAAGCAGACTCGGTGAGCCACACACACCATCATCATATTCCCCGGATCGAATTGATCCATTCGGCCCGACCCAAAGGCCCAAGGTCCGAACCCAAGGTCCCAACACCTGACTGCAATGATCATCGATTTGATCACAACCATCCGGTCCCCTGTCCTTGGCTCTGTCCCAATATCATCGCCATGACCGCCCCAGAGCACCCAGTCCGAGTCCAGGGCACAACGGAACACAAATGTCTCTAAGATCACGACCATCAGAAGGACCCCGATCGCAAACCGACAGCCAAATGAGCCCGTGGCCCAGCGGCAGAGCTGTCTGACCCAAACCAGTCGCGGGTCTCGAATCCCAGGTGTTCCACACTTGGGATTGGGTATGACTCATTGATGATTTTGCCAATAGCTCAGAAACACCCGGTCCCCGTGTCTCTGTTCTTGTCCCACATCAACATATGCCACACGCCGCCATGACGCCCCTGTGATACTCTAGTCTGAGTTCCAACGGAACATAAATGTTCCTTTTGCGATTCTACTAATTAATTCCATTAATATATTCCTGATCGCACCGATAAAGCAACGAGCCTGGGGTTCAGTGAGCGTTCGACTTCCATCAGTTGTGGTCGAATCCTGTGTCTACACTTGATTGGGTATGATTATTGATGACGGCTAATGCTTTGTGAAATGGCCATTCTGGTCTCCCTTTGTTCCTTGCTGTCTCCACATTATCAATATGCTATAATGTCACTATGCGACTGCCTGTGAGTACTCTAGTTCGAGTTCTGGCACAACGGAATATACATGTCTTTAAGGATCGGTGAGCCACACACTATCATCATATTCCTGATCGCGAATCGATGCCAAATGAGCCCGTGGCTCAGTGGTAGAGCGTTCGACTCAAAGTATCAGTTGTCATAATTGAATCCCAGGTGTTCCACACTTTGGGATTGGGTATGATCAGTTACATGCATAATAAGCCAGAAATGCGTCTGCATTCCGGTCTCCTGTCTCTTTGTCGGTTTCCATTATCAACATATGCATCACGTCGCCATGCGACTGCTCGTGAGTAATTCTTAGTCTGAGTTCCAGGGCATAACGGAACATAAATGTTCCTACAGATCGCATAAATATATTTCATCAATATATTCCTCGACTCGCAACGATGTGCTAACGAGCCTCGTGGCTCAGTGGTGGTATGTTTGATCTAAATACTAAAGGTTGTGGTTCGAACTGCATCACTTTGGGATTGGGTATGACCGGCTGATGATTTGCTATAAGCCAGAAAATGGCCATTCCGGTCTCCCTTAATTTCTTTTGCCGGTTCCATTCCATCATATACGTCGCTATGCGATCACTTGGTGAGGGTTTCAATTGAGTTCTTAGGGCAATTTGAAATACATAAATTTTAAGTAGATCGGTTAGCTCCTCACACTATCACTTCAAGGATTTGGATCAATCGATAAAACAACGATCCTGGGTTCAACGGTAAGGCGTCTTTGACCTAAATACGATAGGTTGCGGGTTTGAAACCGTAAAGCTGCCACTTGGATTGGGTATGACTTCTGTTGATGATGGCGACATGAAAATGCGACGCCTGGCCCGTCCCATCCTGTCCTGTCCATCCCTGCTTCATCCTGGCCCATCCCATCCAAACCCACGTTCCACCTCGCGTCCGAACTCGTTCCGCCCGGTCCTAAACCCGCGTCCAACCCACAACCCAAACACTACTCTAACAAGCCAGAAATATTCCGGTCTCCCCTTGTCTTAGTCGGCTCCAACATTATCAACATATGCCATCACGTCGCTATGCGACTGCCTGTGAGTACTCTAGTCTGAGTTCCAGGGCACAACGGAACATAAATGTTCCTTAAGCAGATCGGTGAGCCACACACTATCATCATATTCCCGATCGCAACCGACAAAGCAACGAGCCCGTGGCTCAATGGTAGAGCGTTCGACTCAAATACCAAAGGTCGAGGGTTCGAATCCCAGGTGTTCCACACTTGGGATTGGGTATGACTGGCTGATGACGGCTAATAAGCCAGAAATGGCCATTCCGGTCTCCCCTTTGTCTTTGTCGGTTCCACATTATCAACATATGCTACACGTCGCTATGCGACTGCCTGTGAGTACTCTAGTCTGAGTTCCAGGGCACAACGGAACATAAATGTTCCTTAAGCAGATAGATGAGCCACACACTATCATCATATTCCCGATCGCAACCGACAAAGCAACGAGCCCGTGGCTCAATGGTAGAGCGTTCGACTCAAATACCAAAGGTCGAGGGTTCGAATCCCAGGTGTTCCACACTTGGGATTGGGTATGACTGGCTGATGACGGCTAATAAGCCAGAAATGGCCATTCCGGTCTCCCTTGTCTTTGTCGGTTCCACATTATCAACATATGCTACACGTCGCTATGCGACTGCCTGTGAGTACTCTAGTCTGAGTTCCAGGGCACAACGGAACATAAATGTTCCTTAAGCAGATCGGTGAGCCACACACTATCATCATATTCCCGATCGCAACCGACAAAGCAACGAGCCCGTGGCTCAATGGTAGAGCGTTCGACTCAAATACCAAAGGTCGAGGGTTCGAATCCCAGGTGTTCCACACTTGGGATTGGGTATGACTGGCTGATGACGGCTAATAAGCCAGAAATGGCCATTCCGGTCTCCCTTGTCTTTGTCGGTTCCACATTATCAACATATGCTACACGTCGCTATGCGACTGCCTGTGAGTACTCTAGTCTGAGTTCCAGGGCACAACGGAACATCAATGTTCCTTTAAGCAGATCGGTGAGCCACACACTATCATCATATTCCCGATCGCAACCGACAAAGCAACGAGCCCGTGGCTCAATGGTAGAGCGTTCGACTCAAATACCAAAGGTCGAGGGTTCGAATCCCAGGTGTTCCACACTTGGGATTGGGTATGACTGGCTGATGACGGCTAATAAGCCAGAAATGGCCATTCCGGTCTCCCTTGTCTTTGTCGGTTCCACATTATCAACATATGCTACACGTCGCTATGATGACTGCCTGTGAGTACTCTAGTCTGAGTTCCAGGGCACAACGGAACATAAATGTTCCTTTAAGCAGATCGGTGGAGACACAATCACGGGAATCACATCCGACGCCAAACCGACGTTAAAATCCAGTCGCACTCAAATGGCAGAGCTGTGTCTCGACCCAAACACCAAAGGCGCGGCCCGAACCTGCGTTCCAACACCGGGACCAGGCATGACCGGCCGATTTGCATGCGGCCACCATGCCGACGTTCCACGCCCGGCTCTGTCTCGCTCTGGGTTCCACCCCTACTTCCAACATGCCGCACGTCGCACCCTGCCCGTGAGTCAGTCTCGAGTTCCAGGGCACAAACGGAACACAAAATGTTCCTGCCAAGCATCGACGGTCTCACCAGCACACACACATTCCCGGACCCATCGCCGACATGCTGCCGCACCCGCACCAAACGGTGCCCGACCCAAACGCGTCTCTAAACCCACGAGTGATCCAGGCACCTGACCGCCACGACGTCACAACGCCTCCTGTCATACCATCGCCGCCTCCTCGTCGGGCTCCGGTCCACACCACTCCACCACGCCAACGTCCATAACCCAGCGTACACCCGTCCTGAGTCCAGGGCACGAACGGAAACACAAACGTTCCTAGCTACAGACAGCAGTGCAGCCACACCATCATCACATTCCGGATCGCAAACCCGACAGCCAAACGAGCCCGGCACCAAACGGCAGAGCCGTCCGACCCAAACAACAAAGGTCGAGGGCCCCAAAACCCAGGCACCATACCGTGACTAAGTATGACCGTATAGATGACGCATTAATAAGCCCACCAAAGGTCACGGGTCGAATCCAGGTGTTCCGCACTTGGGGATTGGGTATGACTGGCTGATGACGGCCAATAAGCCAGAAATGGCCATTCCGGTCTCCCTTTGTCTTTGTCGGTTCCACATTATCAACATATGCTACACGTCGCTATGCGACTGCCTGTGAGTACTCTAGTCCGAGTTCCAGGGCACAACGGAACATAAATGTTCCTTAAGCAGATCGGTGAGCCACACACTATCATCATATTCCCGATCGCAACCGACAACAACGAGCCCGTGACTCAATGGTAGAGCGTTCGACTCAAATACCAGGTCGCGGGTTCGAATCCCAGGTGTTCCACGCTTGGGATTTGGGTATGACTGGCTGATGACGGCTAATAAGCCAGAAATGGCCATTCCGGTCTCCCTTGTCTTTTGTCGGTTCCATTATCAACATATGCTACACGTCGCTATGCGACTGCCTGTGAGTACTCTAGTCTGAGTTCCAGGGCACAACGGAACATAAATGTTCCTTAAGCAGATCGGTGAGCCACACACTATCATCATATTCCCGATCGCAACCGACAAAGCAACGAGCCCGTGGCTCAATGGTAGAGCGTTCGACTCAAATACCAAAGGTCGCGGGGTTCGAATCCCGAGGTGTTCCACACTTGGGATTGGGTATGACTGGCTGATGACGGCTAATAAGCCAGAAATGGCCATTCCGGTCTCCCTTGATCTTTGTCGGTTCCACATTATCAAAGCATATGCTGCACGTCGCTGTGCGAGCTGCCTGTGAAGTACTCTAGTCTGAGTTCCAGGGCACAACGGAACATAAATGTTCCTTAAGCAGATCGGTGAGCCACACACTATCATCATATTCCCGATCGCAACCGACAAATCAACGAGCCTGTGGCTCAATGGTAGAGCGTTCGACTCAAATACCAAAGGTCGAGGGTTCGAATCCCAGGTGTTCCACACTTGGGATTGGGTATGACTGGCTGATGACGGCTAATAAGCCAGAAATAGCCATTCCGGTCTCCCTTGTCTTTGTCGAGTTCCACATTATCAACATATGCTACACGTCAGCCATGCGACTCGCCTGTGAGTACTCTAGTCTGAGTTCCAGGGCACAACGGAACATAAATGTTCCTTAAGCAGATCGGTGAGACCACACACTATCATCATATTCCCGATCGCAACCGACAAAAGCAACGAGCCCGTCAATGGTCAATGGTAGAGCGTTCGACTCAAATACCAAAGCGTCGAGGGTTCGAATCCCGTGCGTTCCACACTGGGACTTTGGTATGACCGGCTGATGACGGCTAATAAGCCAGAAATGGCCATTCCGGTCTCCCTGTCTTTGTCGGTTCCACATTATCAACATATGCTACGTCGCTATGCGACTCGCCTGTGAAAGTACTCTAGTCCTGAGTTCAGGGCACAACGGAACATAAATGTTCCTCAAGCAGATCGGTGAGCCACACACTATCATCATATTCCCGATCGCAACCGACAAAGCAACGAGCCCGTGGCTCAATGGTAGAGCGTCTCGACTCAAAATACCAGGTCGCGGGTTCGAATCCCAGTGTGTTCCACACTTGGGATTGGGTATGACTGGCTGATGACGGCTCAATAAGCCAGAAATGTGCATTCCGAGTCCCCTTGTCTTTGTCGGTTCAACATCTATCAACATATGCTACAGTCGCTATGCGACTGCCCAATGAAACTACTCTAGTCTAAGGTTCAGGGCACAACGCACATAAATGTTCCTTAAGCAGATCGGTGAGCCACACACTATCATCATATTCGATCGCAACCGACAAAGCAACGAGCGGCGCCAATGGTCAGTAAAGCGTTCGACTCAAATACCAAAGGTCAGGGTTCGAGATCCCAGGGTGTTCCACACTTGGGATTGGGTATGACTGGACTGATGACGGCTAATAAGCCAGAAATGGCCATTCCGGTCTCCCTTGTCTTTGTCGGTTCCACATTATCAACATATGCTACACGTCGCTATGCGACTGCCTGTGAAATGTACTCTAGTCTGAGTTCCAGGGCACAACGGAACATAAAATGTTCCTTAAGCAGATCGGTGAGCCACACACTATCATCATATTCCCGATCACAACCGACAAAAGCAACGAGCCCGTAGGCTCAATGGTAGAAAGCGTTCGACTCAAATACCAAAGGTCGAGGGTTCAGATCCCAGGTGTTCCACACTTGGGATTGGGTATGACTGGCTGATGACGGCTAATAAGCCAGAAATGGCCATTCCGGTCTCCCTTGTCTTTGTCGGTTCCACATGTATCAACATATGCTACGTCGCTATGCGACTGCCTGCGAAATACTCTAGTCACGAGTTCCAGGGCCACGGAACATAAATGTTCCTTTAAGCAGATCGGTGAGCCACACACTATCATCATATTCCCGATCGCAACCGACAAAGCAACGAGCCCGTGGCTCAATGGTAGAGCGTTCAGACTCAAATACCAAGGTCGAGGGGTTCCGAATCCCAGGTGTTCCGCTTGGGATTGGGTATGACTGGCTGATGACGGCTAATAAGCCAGAAATGTGCGCATTCCGGTCTCCCTTGTCTTTAGTCGGTTCCACATTATCAACATATGCTTACGTCGCTATGCGACTGCCTGCAATGCAGTACTCTAGTCGCAGTTTCCAAGGGCACAACGGAACATAAATGTTCCTTTAAGCAGATCGGTGAGCCACACACTATCATCATATATTCCTGATCGTAACCGACAGACGAAACCAGCAGGCCCGTGGCTCAATGGTGCAGAGCGTTCGACTCAAATGCCAAAGGTCGGGGTTCGAATCCCAGGTGTTCCACACTTGGGATTAGGTATGACTGAGCTGATGACGGCTAATAAGCCAGAAATGGCCATTCCGGTCTCCCTATGTCTTTTGTCGGTTCCACATTATCAACATATGCTACACGTCGCTATGCGACTGCCTGCGAGTACTCTAGTCTGAGTTCAGGGGCACAACGGAACATAAATGTTCCTTAAGCAGATCGGTGAGCCACACACTATCATCATCATTTCCCGATCGCAACCGACAGAGCAACGAGCCCGTGGCTCACCGGTAGAACGTTCGACTCAAATACCAAGGTCGAGGGGTTCGAATCCCGGGTGTTCCACACTTGGGATTGGGTATGACTTATCTGATGACGGCTAATAAGCCAGAAGTGGGCCATTCCGGTCTACTCGTCTTTTGTCGGTTCATATATCAACATATGCTACGCGTCGCTATGCGACTGAATTGAGTAATCTGGTCTGAGTTCAGAGCCACGGAACATACAATGTTCCTTAAACAGATCGGTGAGCCACACTATCATCATATTCCCGATCGCAACCGACCAAGCAACGAGCCCGTTGCTCAATGGTGAGAGCGTTCGACTCAAATACCAAACGTCGAGGGTTCGAATCCCAAAGCATTCCACGTGGATTGGTATGACTGGCTGATGACGGCTGATAAGCCAGAAATGGCCATTCCAGTCTCCCTTGTCTTTGTCGGTTCCACATTATCAACATATGCATCGCTATGCGACTGCCTGATGAGATACTCTAGTCTGTGCCAGGGCACAACGGAACTCCATCGTTTCGCCAAAGCAGATCGGTGAGCCACACTATCATCATATTCCCGATCGCAACCGACAAAGCAACAGGCCGTGGCTCAATGGTAGAAACGTTCGACTCAAATACCAAAGGTCGAGGTTCGAGTCCCAGGTGTTCCACGCTTTGGGATTGGGTATATTTGGCTGATGACGGCTAATAAGCCAGAAATGGCCATTCCGGTCTCCCTTGTCTTTGTCGGTTCCACTATTATCAACATATGCTACGCACGTCGCTATGCGTACCTGTGAGTACTCTAGTCTGAGTTCCAGGGGCACAACGGAACATAAATGTTCCTTAAGCAGATTTGCGAGCCACACTATCATCATATTCCCGATCGCAACCAGCAAGCGGCGAGCGTGGCTCAATAGTAAACGTTCATCCAGGTCGAGGGTTCCGAATTTCAGGTGTTCCGCCACGATGTATTATGACTGGCTGATGGCATTTGTTTGTATTATTCGATGTCCGCCTTGTCTTTAATAGGTTCCTTTATCAACATATGCTACGTCGCTAATAGGCACTGCAATGATAATCTAGTCACGAGTTCCGGGGCACAACGGAACATAAATGTTTCGCCAAGCAGATCGGTGAACCACACTTTACCATA